>PVJS01049594.1:0-14619 GCA_004027185.1 Glis glis | reverse complement strand
TTTTTATTTTGAAACAGGGTCTCACTAAGTTGCAGAGGGTCTCATTAAGTAGCTGAGGCTGGCTGCAAACCTGCAACTCTCCTATCTCAGAATCCCAAGTACTAGGATTACAGGCATGTGCCACCACACCCGGCTTCATGGTTGTTTTTTATTTATTAATTCTTCCTTTTCCTTTTTCTGCTATCTCTGGGACTAAAACAAATACAAAAAAAGACTATATTGACAAAATTTTTTTTATAAATATCGACATACAGAAAGAAAATTTAACATGATTTTCAAATGGAAGACTATCAACTTAGAAATTCAAGATCAACTGAAACTGTTCTAGAAAGCTTTGGTAATTTTAAGTTTTCTTGTTATACACAACCAGAAATAATAGTTACTCAGTAAAGGTGATTAATAAAATTGTCCCAATAAGTCACAATAGCCTTAAAGGTAAGGTATAATTTGATATTAGGTTAAATACAAATATTTACAGTCTACATGAACAAAATTATAAAACTCTTCAGGTAGATGTAAAACAAGATTTGAACACATTTAACTGGAATAAACAAATCTAAACATCATAAAGCTCTTAGTAATATCTAAACTAATTCACATATTCAAATTAATGGGAATAATTTTAATGCAATAGGGAAATTTCAATCCCCTGGAAGAATAAGCTAATTAAGATGCTGAAAACATTTTTAGAAAAGTAAAAGTAATGAAGAAGAGCTTGTTCCGTCAAATATTTGAACCTAATATAATGTCATTGTAATGAAAAAGTCATGTTTTAGACCAGGAAGTTTGTCAGCACTTCAATGAACCAGAATTGAGAATTGAGAAGTTTCTGCATATGTATGTGATAGGATTGAGTAAGCTATAATGATGATACTATAAAAACTTAAGAAATGATGGCTAGTCAGTAAATATTTTTGAGCCAACTAGTCTTTGTCCTTGACTCTCTTTTATTTTATTTATTTATTTTTTTTGGTGGTACTGGGGATGGAACCCAGGGGCATTCTACCTCCGAGCTACACCCCCAGCCCTATTTTTTTTCTATTCTTTATTTTGAAACAGGGTCTCACTAAGTTGCCGAGGGCCTCACTAAGTAGCTGAGGCTGGCCGTGAACCCAGATCCTCTGGTCTCAGCCTCTCAAGTACTGGGATTACAAGCATGCACCACCACACCCGGTTTGACTCACTTTTAATATACATTATACATTCAAAATTTATATAAATTTTATTTTTAAGAGTCATACTATAAGTTCACTAGAAGGATATATTGGTGAATATTCTTATAATCCATGTTTGGAAAACATTTCTAAATTCCACAGGAAACCCAGGAAGTATAAAAACAAGTTTGATAGATCTGAGCATATTGAAATTTCAAACTTCTGAGTCACAAAGGCACCAAAATTGAAGATCAAGCACAAGAAGGTTGAAAAAATAGTTGCGATATGTGATATGTGGAAAAGCTTTTAGAAAATGGTAAGAAAAAAGAAATCAGCATCACAGTTATGGTGGATGCAGGATTTGAGTCGATAATTTATTAAAGAAGATAATGCAAATGGCTGCTAAGCATGTTCAACACATACAATTTCATTAATGCTTTCAAATGTAGACTGATCAAAAGTCAGAGCTTTTAAAAATGTGTATCACTTACCAACACCGTAATTGTCAATAATACAACAGAAGATTTCCTGATAGCCTCCACTTCCCTGACTTGGTAGATTAACTATTGCTCATCCCGTACAAAAACACCAGGCTTTCGTCTAGCAGAGTAGTAAGCTTCTCTCCTCTTCCACCAATCTAGTCATGTTTGTCCCACAGTTTGTGCCACTTTACTTGCTACATAAATTTTTTGATTTAATGAAATACCTTTTAAGCTAGTTCATGCAAAATAAAGACCATATTCTTATAAGAGTGAGAGCTTTGGAGAATGTCTAAAACTATGAATGAATAAATACAAATGTTGAATTACACATGAAAAAGAAAATTATAGAAGTTTAGAATATAATAATGATAAAATAATACAAATGATATTGTATGAAATATAGTGATATGTAGTCTGCATGTAGATCATTTCCCAAGTGCTTTGAAATTTCTATGCTCTGTAGAGTAAATGAACTTGAAAATCATAGGGAATAACTGATGATCGTCTTGGAGGCAAAAAGGAGAAGAGGGATTGCCAATTTGTAATTATTAGACAATAATTAGAAGAGGCCTTTGAGCTACCCCCAAAGTTGGCCCACTGCAGTATTAACAGCAAGTGTGTGAAGAACTTAAATGTGTGGAAAAACTTCATGGTGTGTATACATTTCACACTAGGAAGTATATTTTGGTCCAATTATCCTATCCAAATATTTATATAAAGAGTCAGAGTCATTTTTCAATGGATCAAATCTTGACTGGAGAACTCTACCATTAGATGAAATAGGTCTAAATTGTTAATAGAATAATGGCATGCAAAGTAGAACAGGAACCATCAGGAAACCAAAATTCCAAGAAAGAATATCATGTTGCCTGCAACTATTTGGCTGTGACTCAACACTTGCCAGTTCTTGCTTTTAGGAAACCAAGGAATCCTACCACTTTTAAAAACAACCATTTTTCATCATCAGTTTACCCATGCTGTAAAGTTCAGCAAGGAGGGATTTTGACCTGCTTCAGGAATGCCTTTAATTTTCTTTCATGGATTTATGCATTAAACTTTTCTGAGCAACTTCTCTGTCATGAACCCCAAAGAGGGAGAGGTTCAGGCCACATTTTGCTAGTCTCTATGGTTGTACAATGTTTAATGAAATGCTACCAGGAAAAGAGTTTTGTTATGTTTTGGAAACACACAGCAGACATGAATATATTTTTTAAAGAATCACTTAAAATTACCAACTTCCTAGATAGTTTTTATAATGTAGCATTGGTGTGGAATAAATTTCCTAGTATATCTATTACTAAAGCTTCAAAAACTGTGGTCTGTGGTTGACTGTATTGCAGAAAACCCTGAACTATGAGACAAAATAAAGGGCATAATTTGTTAACTGACCTCAAACCAAATGAATGATCTGTCTCCACATCTGGAATATAAATTCAAAAAAAAAAATAGGATAGTATGTGTCTCCTTCTCTTCAGGGCCTAGATTATTATTTGGTCCATTGTTGGCACACAGTAAGTATGTGATGAATAAATGAGAAAGAGATCAAAATATCTGATTTCTGAGGTTCTTGTAGTAATATTATTCTATGGGAGTGTTATTGTAATGCTCAGAAAAGCATAGACTTTGGAACAGAGTAGGAATTCCTGCTCTGAACTTTCCTGCTGGGTGATCATGGTTATTTTATCCATGGACTTCACCTTTCTCATTTATAAAATGAGAATTAGATCTTTTAGTCTTGTAGTGCAGATTACCTTAGATAGTATATCTAATTTCTCTAGCATATAGAAGGTTCTTGATAAACGTTAAAGATGGAGTGCACATGCTGGCCCTGGTGGTGATGGTGTAGGGCTCTGAGCTTTCGCTGAGCGCCTGTGGCAAGCAGCTCACTTTCCTAGTCTTCAGACAGCACTTCCATGCTCAAAAAAGGCCACAGTCTCTCCGAGAGGAAATTGCTTAGCCCAGAAACAGTTCTTCAGCGGGTCACATTGCAGAAGCACTGCTTTGGCAAGCCTAACAAAAGCGCCATTATTCTCATCCACAGACAACGCCAGGAAGGTGCTGGGTGGTCTAGAATACAGGAGACAGATAATGTAATGACTCCATTCATCAAAAAGTCGAGCGTGCACACCAGCTGCCCGCCAGCTGGAAAATGAAGCTCTTCTCCCTTCCGAGGATAATTTACTTCTGCTGGGGAGACTCTGAGATACCCTCACCTTAAGGGACCAACTGAATTCCAACAAGATCATGTAACATTGTGCTGACCTAGCAGAGGGACTCAAAAGGGAAGCAAACTAGAACAATGAACCAAGGGAAGGGGGTAGAGGAGAGCAGTCACCCCTCCTGTCAGAAAGAAAAGAAGAAAACAAATAATTGTGTCTTTCTGTGAATTTGGTCTCTATTATAGATGCTTATTATTTTGTAACACAGAGTTATTTCTGTTTTTTTTTTCTTAGCTATTAAAAAGTTTAATGTCAAATGTTGGTCTTCCATTTCAGTGTGGAGTATTTCTATAGCTCTTAGTGTTTTCCTACTCCAGACATTAATATATTCTGTAACCCATAATTATTAACTTGATCTTTTTTTATTTTGTATAGAATGAAATCATTATTTAGACACCTGAGATGTGGTAAAAACTATAGGTACTTTTTCTCAATTGAGTTTACTTAGGATGGAGTTCATATTATATCTTTTCTGGATGCTGAAAAATTAAGTTTTTTTCATTCAATTTATTGAAAGCTTTCTAAATTCCAGTCAATGCCAACTATTTTGTAGATAAATGATCTCATTTGATCTTCAAGACAACCCCTTAATGAGATCCATTTTGTTTACATATTCAAAAAGTGGTCTCGAGACTCATTGATATTAATTTATCAAATCCTTATAGTTAAAAATTGAGGAATCCAAGATTTGAACTTGGACTCTGTAACCAGAGTCCAAGTCTCGAACCATTGCATCCAACGCAGCAACTCAGTGCATGGTCGGATCCCCGGTAAGACACATCTGGTGTTTGTAAGGCTTTATGAGCCGCCAGTGTTAGTTTGCTGATTTGAAAGGAAACTTCTCCTTCTGAAAGAGCATGTGTTAACTCACATACTGAAAAACACAAAGAAGTTCTGGAATTGGGTGTTGCTGTCCCCAGGGTAAAATAAAAACTACAATAGAACACAGAGAAGCGATGTCATGGAAATAATGAGGGCGTTTTGGCATGGTTTTCACACAGGGAGGAAATTATTCATGAGAGAGAAAGGCAGAGGTGGAAGAGGCAAGATTCCACTCTTGGAAAGCAACAGAGGATGAAAATGACCTACAGGGATGAGCAAGTTCAGTGCAAAAGCTGGGCGGTTGGAACTGTGCAAGGCAACTCCAGACAGCAACTTTGAGATTATGTTAACTATGTTTGTATCAATCCTTTCTCCAGGGGTAGTCTACTTCCTGCTCATAATATTTTATGATCTAAGAAGAAAGACTCCCCACACTCCAACATGGAAATAATCACCTCAATTGTGGGAAATTTAGGGTTCAAGAAAGGAATCATCTCCATAAAAAAGTGATATACCTGACCACGATTTTTTGCCACAGCACAGCCAGGTTTATATGTAAACTCACAATATATTATTAGAGTCTTTTATTTCCAATCCCTTCCTGTGGGGCATTGTCTCTAACCATAAGCCCACAGGAATGATGCCCTCCTGGATGCCTTCTAGAATTTTGGATCTGCCATTGCTGTCAGAAGGCTTGTCACCCAGTGTGAGTTTGTCCAGTCTTCTCATCACTTTCATTTTTCTATTTGACCAATTGCACCTTACAATAACCCTGGTGCTAATCACAGGAGACCGGTCACTTCATCCCTTGGACTTCAGGTCAATAGCGAGCATCAAATGGGACAAAATCAATGGTGTTTGCACCTCCCTAAGTAAAAGAGCCACGTGGAGACGGAAAGGGCTTCTCACCAAACTGAGAACAGCTTTGAAGAAAGCAGACTGATATTTATGTGGACACTGTTTTAAATAGGAGAAACTGAGGTTGAGGTCATGGAATTAAGGAAAGAGGGTTCACTCACAAAATGGCAAACATCAAGCCATCCAGCAACAGAAATGGAACATTTTTGTGAGGCAAAAATACTAGTGTGAGATACACCAATGTGTTGCACATTTTAAAGTAATGATTGGGCTATAGGTGATAAAGCAGCAGAATGAGAGAGAGAGAGAGAGAGAGAGAGAGAGAGAGAGAGAGAAGGAGGAGGAGAAGGAGGAAGAGGAGAAGGAGGAGGAGGAGGAAGAGGAGGGAGGGGAGAGGAAGGAGAGGAGGAAGAGAAGGAGGAAGAGGAGGAGGAGAAAGAGGAAGAGGAGGAGGAAGAGGAAGAGGAGGAGAATAGTTCAAAGGAACTCAAGAGCTCAGTTTTGTGAACGATTAAAAAAGGATACCTACTATGTAATTTTAGTAGCCAGCTAGAATGTTGCATACCAGCTAATCTATGTTATAAACACATCTATTTGTCCATCTAATAAACTTTGATCATGCATGAAGACAGGGTCATCATCATTGTGTTGTTCACCTTACCCCGGGCCAATTTGTAGGAAGATGTTCAGTTTCTATGAATATGTCTCACCTATCTATCTGCTACAGAGCTTCCAGGAGTCAGAGAAGAAACCAAGATTACTATATAGATGTCTTGTATCAATAGTCAGAATATACCATCAGTTAGGTATAGAGATAACAGGACAAGTGTTTATGACCAGTATTGATAAGACAAGACATGAAATGGAAAAGGGTTGTCCTGGCCCTTCATGGACAGTTCTGTCCCCTAGCTAGCTGTTTTAGTAGTTTGCTGACCATCCACTTTCCTTTTAACATGCATAGGAATCACTGGCGGATCCTGATAAAATACAGATTTTGATTCAGTAGGTCTGGAGGGAGGGCTGAGATTCCGCATTTCTAACATCTGACGTTCCTTGTGCTGGTCAATGAGACATACTTGTAACAAGAAGGTGGCATGGAATGGCAGGGACCTGCTCACCTCTGCATCATTTCACTAAGTAAACTTTAGCTCAGATTAACTGAATTTGATGGGGCAGTCATCTTTCCTCTTGATAATCTGACACTCTGGGCATGTGCCTGCACATATGCACATAGGAAATGGAGAAGAAGTCGAATAAAGACTGGATAGGTTAATCAGGCACAGTCTACATTGCCTTACTGTTGGCCAATGTGAGCAATAGTTGACTCGCAGTGTGAAAGTGCGTAACACCTGCATCTGTGGTTATCACATGAATAGTTAGGTGGCATTTGTTACTGGCTTTCACATGACTATGGCTTAGGTCTCACGATCTTTTGGTACCACTTAAGAATAAGATCTAAAAACACCAATCTTTATCAAAGTTACTTTCAGGTAGAAGGGCAGAGATGTACTATAGTCCTACCCTGTACCTTTAAACCAAACAAACCAATCCTTACACTGTGCTGCTTGGTTGAGCCTTCATAAGGAGCAGACCTGGGAACTCCCTTACAGTCTTTTCACCCCTGTTTACCCCAACACTTGCCATGGAACACAGAGGAAGGTCGTGAAACTCCATTTAAAGGCTCACATTGAAGTCCTTCTACCTCCAAGAGGTGATACACATTCTTTTTTATTTCTTTTTTTATTACATTTATTGGTGCATTGTAGTTATACATTTTGGTAAGTGTCAGCGTATCAGAAGCATGCATGCACACATTGCTCATTTAGCCCTCCCTCAAATCCCACCCCATTCCCTCCCCCTTCCCTCCTTTCCATGTTCAGCATAGTGATCAACTCTGATAAGTTTGTTTATATATATCATGTGCCTTAGGTATTTCCCTCTTCCCCCCTCCCATCTCCCTCAGTTAGGTCACCTTCTTTGCTCAACTAAAGTTTTCTCCTTCTTTGTCTGGAGTTCCTTCTAAGTCCCATTCTCCCTAGCTTCCACATATTAGGGAGACCATCCGACCTAAGCTCTGAAGAGGAAGGAGGAATTAGCTCAGAGATGTTGGGAGTAGAAGGAACATTCTTAGTTAAAAGAACTTCAAATACACAAGGGCCTGTGGGACCTACGAGTAACTCAATGTGGCCAGATTGTATAGTGTGGGATGGGGAGGGAGGCGGGAGATGAGACTGAGAATCAGGCAGGAGACAGTTAATGGTGAAGCACAAGCTTTCCTAAAGAGCATGAAGATCCATTTGGAATGCTCCCATTTCCCAGGTGGCACCCGGGCCACAGGTCCATTGACATCTCTTCTCCAGGGGACTGCCTGTGAGCTCATAACGTAGACATTTTCCACCTTTTGCTCCTCGGAAGATCCTGTGAGAGGCCCAGGGAGACTCCCTTGCCTGCCTCCCACCTATAGTTCTTACATCTTCCTGGTACAAAGAACCTGGGAAACAGACAATTTCCAGACTGATATTTCTGTCCTAGGAAAATGGAACTGGGAGAGGGAAGGTTTTAAGGCTTCAGACTATCTCACACTTTCTGAACTCAATCCATCATTAAATGCTGAGCGAGTGTTGAAAGTTGGGTTTCTCATATGTATATGTTACATATAACATATTATATATATGTATATATGCTCCTTATCATGTAATCTAATGATTTTTATTTAGTGTTGTTGGTTTTATTACTATTGCTTTTTCCTTTTAAGATGTTCCCGCCATAATTTGAACTAGTCTCAACAGGAGAGGTAAAATGAAAATTAAGAAAGAATGTGATTGGAATCGCAAGAATTTTAACAAAAGAAAGTCAGGTAGCTTATTTTACTTGCATTTATTCAACCAAAATAAGACAGTCTCTTGTTATTTACATTAACCCTTTAGTAACATCTGTAAAATTTCTGGGAAAGCAGTATAATACACTTTGCATGCGTATTTGAAAAAAAGTTATATATAACATCTGTTTCCATTCACGCGCATGGTACATTATTTCATCATGATGTATTCTTTGTGGTATTATTTTAGAAATCTATTACCCACAGATCACCAAAAGATCTCTTGTGCTGTCATCTTTGGGATAATGAACACTCTCCATATGTGTAAATCTGTCAGGTTGTGCCTTCCTAGAGAGACAGTTACTAATTTACAAATCAAAGAAATCATTCTTACCTTTCCCAATCAGTGACTGTTTAACTGCAGCAACACAGGAAGGGTCATTAGCTTGAACTATAAAACATGCCACCAAAGAGCCTATTAGCAGGAGGTAATTGAATTTTTCTGGTTGTTTTTAAAGAGATTTTTGAAATCAAGAAATTCCAAGATATATTCAATTTTTGGAAAAATAATTGAAAAAGCCATCTCTGCATCAAGTTCACCTTGTAAACAAAGGAGCTAAAATTAATCTAGCAGTAAATTATTTCGTGTTGTGATTCTTCAAACTTCCATCACTAGTACTCTGTGTAATGTTTAACCAGAGCTGTTTTTGTGTTTGTGGGTGGTACTAGAGATTGAACCCAGGGGAATTCTTTTTTTTTTTTTTTGCCGTACTGGGGATTGAACCCAGGGGCGTTTTACCTCTGAGCTACACCCCCGGCCCTATTTTTTATACTTTATTTTGAAACCGGGTCTCAACGAAGTTGCGGAGGGCCTCACTAACTGGCTGAGGCTGGCCGCGAACCCGGATCCTCCGGTCTCCGCCTCCCAAGTACTGGGATTACAAGCGTGCGCCAGCCACCACGCCCAGCTCTGAACACAGGGGAATTCTACCTCCCAGCTATACCCCCAGCCCTTTTTATGTTTTGTTCAGAAACAGGGTCTTGCTAGGTTGCTGAGAGTCTCACTAAGTTGCTGAGGCTGTCCTCGAACTTGCGATCCTCTGGTCTCAGTCTCCCAAGTACTGGGAATACAAGTGAGTGCCACCATGCCTGGCTTAACCAGGGCTCTTTTTGATCTATGCCAAAATGTTCTTCAGGGAAGTATCAAAGTAGACTTGATTTTCTTGGATGAACTAAAAAAATGGCCGACACATTGGAGAAAGGGGTAAGGGTGCTACCTGAGAGATGCTCAATTTTGCTGGCTAATGTTACAAACCTTTTACTGCCCTGCCCGTTGCATAAATCTATTAAATGAGCATTTTCCAAACATGTGTTCTGTGACAGGCTTTATGAAACATTCTGAAGACTTATTCCAACTCCCTACCCCAGGACCTCAAGGTAAAAAAACAAAAACAAAAACAAAAACACCCAAAACCAACCCAGAGGGATGAAAGGACAAGAATCTCTGAAATTTTAGCTTCTTGTTAGAGACACATCAGGCCAGAACGCTCCCTTCTGAAATATTCTAAATAGTCCATGACAGGGAGATACAGAGAGGCGGCTGGATGTTCCCAGAGAACACAGAAAGAAGGAGACTCAAACAAAGCACTTAGCAGAGCAGGAAATTGAAAATGTGGGTTTGGGATTAAATCTGAAAAGAATAGAATAGACAGTGTCCCAGGAAAATTATTTTGGAATAGTTAATTTACTCAGTATTAATCAGCTCAAATTAAAAGTGCATAAAAATAGAACAGGCAATCAAATAGAAGTTTTTTTTTTTCTAATAACATAGTAATTTTCATTTTGGAGCTAGTTTTATTCAGCCATATATTGTATTATTAAAAATTTTCTTAGTGCCAAATTTGAGTAATTTTTAGTCTACTAAAGCACTGTTTTATTAATCTAAATGGGGGGGATCACGGTCTACAAAATAGAAACTTTAGAGTGTTTTTTTAATCTACTGCTTTGTCTTTAGTATTTTTTCCATGCTTAAAAACACTTCCCTCCCCACCCCCCAAGAAAAAGTGGAATCATGTGCTTTTAGGTTAGATTTTTGCTCTAGAAGAAATCTGCTTGAATATCTTCATTAAGTTACATGGAAAAGGAAATGCCTGATCCTTGTTGAGTCTCTCTTCTGAATATGCAAAGCTGAGAGGTGGTTATGGGGCTGATTACAAGTTAGCCTAATTAAGTTGGCAATTCCCAGAACATCCCTTAAGATAGATACGCCTAGAGTTAAGTGGTGGGTGGTTGGATTCTTGCTTATAACTCTTTGGGATTTAAATCCTCTCTTCCTCCTATCTCACACATCATTGTGCAAGGATTCCTGGAATCGTTTCTTTTAGATTATTTTTATAACTTTCAAGTTGATGGAATTGAGAGATGAGAGATTATCTTCTTGTGCTCAGAAACTAATTCTCCGTGAATGACATGGAATTATTTTATGCAAGAATGTTCATCCTTTTAGATGAGAGACAAATGAGAAGTAAGGGCACTTAGTATAGTGTTTGCACATTGATTCACACTCACCACAAACATCCTACTTTTGTCCTAGTGGAAGAGAGTCTTTCAGAAAGAGTGAGATGCCCCAAGATTCAAGAGAGATGACTCAGATTAATTAATAAATGTTAAGTGAGGTCAGGTTGAGTCTAGATTAAAAGAGCCACTTTCCAACATCAGTATCTGCGTAATAAAAGTATGGGGGACCAACTTTGAAGGTGTGCAAGCGAAGTATAGTAACTCTTAGTATGGCCATTTCTAAAAAGAATCAAAACCCCGCAGGGGCTAGTAGTTTAGATGGCTTTCTGGTTCCTTATACATCTGCTGAAGTCATCATTAGATAGGTACCTTCTTCCACTCAATCTTTTCCTTCTGCTCCACTTTCTAGGGGAGCAGACAAATTAATGTTCCAGGCCTTCCCAGATTCTTGCTGGAGGATTAATTTGGGATGTACAGAAAGGCAATTCTTGCTCTGCGGCTTCCTTGGACTCCAGAATGTTAGGGTCCAGGCATCTTACCCATGAGGGTGCAAAGAGACTGAATGGTCCCCTTGTCGGGGGCATCGGTCTCTCGGGGCCAGCCCGAGAGAGAGAGAGATGCGAAGCTGATGGGGGAATAGACGCCGGACGGTTGGAGAAATAACCATACCTCCAACCGGGAGCCAAGTCTTGCAAGAACTCGTTTATTAGAAAGCCACATCTCTCTTTTATAGTAGAGGCAGTACAGGAAGTTCGCAATTAGTAGGGTGTGGCACCACGCTCTCCTGGGATCTATCATAGGTAGAGGCGCTTGTCATCTGTGAGTACGGAAGGAGGTAACTACCTATCACAGCCCTCCTGAGGCTACCTCCAGGACTACCTGCGGGACCTCCCCCTGAGGAATTCGCCAGCGCCATCTTTGCCATTAATATGCTGAATTACTGCCACGTGGGAGAGGCCTGGTACTCCAGAGCAGGCTTCTGCCAGTCCACCAGGCCCTTTCATGGCACCGAGTAAAGGGCCCCGCAGTCCCCTAAAGTACCTCCTCAGTACTGGTACACAGGCACTGACAGCAGGTGGCGTTGACAGACGGGGTGATCTGCAGCTCATCTCAAAGCCTCCAGGAGCCTCATCGGGGCTGCATCCCTGTGCTGCTGGCATACCTGGTGGACCCAGGTGGAGGCTGACCCAAGTTGAGTGTCTTATATTCTCTCTGTTGGAAGGTGAATAACATACTACTTCTGGGTTCCCTGGGCTCATACTTTTTTATGTTCATTTATTGGTGCATTGTAATTATACATTTTGATATATGTCAGGGTATGAACATCATACATGCACACATTGCACATTTAGCCCTCCCTCCAATCCCACCCTATTCCCTCCCTCTTCCCTCCCTTTCATGCTCTGGATAGTGATTGAGTCTTATAGGTTTGTGTATGTACATCATGTGCTATAGTGTATCTGATATTCAATTTTTCATTTCTATTTTTCACCTCTGTTGACCTCCATAATCATCCCATAATTCCCTTAAATTTTTTTTTCAGCATCGCTAGGATCGTTTCTGATGTCTACAACCAGAATTTCCACTAATATAGTAGTTTACAGTAGTTTAGCCTATGTATAAGAAAGAAAAGATGAGGTGTACTCAGGCCTTTTTTTTTTAAGAAAGCAACAAAATAGACCTCAAGTCATTATGGCACAGGTTGCCATTTTAAAGAGTTGGGTAGATTGGGTGCTGTTTTCCCAGAGCATTTAATGCAGACATTGCAGGGTCTGTGGGTGCAGCGTGGTACAGTGGCCCAGGCATGCATGGGGCATGACAGTTTGGACCACTGGTCCAGCTGTCAAACTGGCCACCCATGATGGGAGCTGTAGTAAACTCGTTTTGCTGAGCTTCAGCTACTTTTTCTCTAGATGAAGAGAAATCAGATGATTTTTAAAGCCCACTTAAGTTCCTAAAAGCTTCAATGCAAGTCACTGAGGCACAGAGAGGTCACCACCTGGCTCAGGTACACAGCACTAGTTGGGAATAGCTTAAGGACTTGGACCCAGGGACACTGTTATCTAAAGCGCTTTATTACCCCTGGGATTGTCTTGAGAACTCTGAAGAGCAAAACTCATTTATGCCCAAGCAGTGTCTCTCAGTGTGGGGAGAGGCTGATGTGGCCCAAACTTAGATGACTGTCACATCAGCAGGGCCCTCTGAAGGCTACCATTGACCCCTTCTGCATTTTGGGATTTAGACTTCTCTCTCCAAAGGCACTTATATATCATTTTTTGTTGTTGTTGTAGTACTTGGGATTGAACCCAGTGGGGTTCTATGACTGAGCTACATCCCCAGCTCTTTCTTTCTTTCTTTCTTTCTTTCTTTCTTTCTTTCTTTCTTTCTTTCTTTCTTTCTCTTTCTTCCTTCCTTCCTTCCTTCCTTCTTTCCTTCCTTCCTTCCTTCCTTCCTTCCTCCCTCCCTCCCTCCCTCCCTCCCTCCCTCCCTCCCTCCTTTCTTTCTTTCTTTCTTTCTTTCTTTCTTTCTTTCTTTCTTTCTTCATTATTTTTGAAACAGAGTCTCGCTAAGTTACTGCATTCTGGTCTCGAACCTGAGGTCCTCCTGTCTCAGTCTCCCAACTACTGGGATTACAGGTGTGCACCACTACTCCAGGCTCATCAAATTTAATATTTACAGATTCTTTCTGGCTCCTACCCAAGCCCATGTGATGATTTTGCTCTCCAGTACCTACTGTAACACTCTAGCAGCAAATGCCAGGATGTTGTGAAAACTCAGAGTGAACAAAAGCTTGTTCCATGAACAACAGCGAATTCGGACCTCATACATTCCAATAGCTCCATTTTATTTTATTTTCTGTTTTGAACCAGAAAATAATTCCAAAGGAATTGAACCCTTACTGTATCTACTTCTACCTTAGATCCTACTTTCAGAGAAAATAAAATAACCCTTCTGCACCAATTCCTGGCTGAAGTTTCCAATCTGCTAGCTCAGCTCCCACTCCATTGCAGCACCGGAAATGAAGTCAGTCCCCTGAGAAGGAACTAACGTGTTCCTGTGCTGGAACAATATCTGGATGTACTACACAAAGCAAAGCAAAACCCAGCTCAACATCCCAGCTCCACCCCTACTTGATGAACCCACCTTGGGAAAATGACTTAACACCTCTGAGACAGCACCATTGGCTGTAACATGGGAAGGTGAATACTCACTCAGAACTGTTCCAGGGATGAGAAGCCCTGTGTAACTGGTACAGTGGCTGAAGTAGGTCAAATTTATAATACATGAGAATTAGTTGCTTTGAACACCCTACACACAAATGTGATATTCAACATGGCTCAGATGAGTTTGGAAACACGACAAAACTACTGAGCTGAAGGAACCAGAAAGAATAATCCACCACAGAGAACTTCTTGCTGTGATCAAGGGTGGCTTATGAGAAAATACACCTCCAATCCAGGCTGCATGAAGCTGAGTCATTGCACCCTACTGAGCTCAATCTCCTCCGCTGTCTAGACAATGGGAGAGTTGAATTAGATGCTGCCAAAGTTGCTTCCAGCTCTGGGTCTGTGTGGGCTCCTAAGAGTATCTTAGGATAAGTGACTGGGAGGTGCATAAGACAAAGTTAGTGGAAGCTGGGAGCTGATCACTGTTTCTTCTGCCATCGTCACTGGCTCACAGTCAAGGAGCCTGTGTGTGGTGTGTGGTGTGTGTGTGTGTGTGTGTGTGTGTGTGTGTGTGTGTGTGTC
>PVJS01049593.1:0-14618 GCA_004027185.1 Glis glis | reverse complement strand
GAGACCCGGTTTCAAAATAAAGTATAAAAAATAGGGTCGGGGGCGTAGCGCGGAGGTAGACCACCCATGCGTTCAATCCCCGGTACCGCAAAAAAAAAAAAAGTATAAAAAGTAGGGCCGGGGGTGTAGCACGGAGGTAGAACGCCCCTGGGTTCAATCCCCGGTACCGCAAAAATAAATAAATAAATAAATAAATAAAACAGGGTCTCACTAAATTGCTGAGGCTGGCCACGAATCTGTGATCCTCCTGCCTCAGCCTCCCAATTATTGGGATTACAAGCATGCACCACCACGCTCCTGGCTCATTTTAAACATATTTAAGCATATAATTTAGTGGCATTAAGTAATTGTACATTATTGTGCAAATCACCCCATCCATATCCAGAGCCTTTCCTAAGGTTCATCCTAATCTGAAACTCTACTTACTCATTAAACACGAAATCCCCACTGTCCCTTTACCCTATCCCCTGGTAACTTCCTTTCTACTTCTTTTTGTCTGTGTGAGTTTGCTTATTGTAGAATATGTAGTATTGTCCTGTTATGTCTAGTTTATTTCACTTAGCATTAAGTCCTCAAGATTCGTCTGTGTTGTAGCATGTGTCAGCATTTTATTTTTAAAATTAAATAATATTCCATTGTGCATAAACTATTTTTATTTCTGTTCATCTATTGATGGATGCTTGGATTTCTATCCTTACGTCATTGTGAATAATGCTACCTTGAACATTGGTATTTAAATATTTGTGTGTGTGTCTGTGTGGTACTGGGCATTGAATCCAGGGACATTCTACGTCTGAGCTACACCCCCAGTCTTATTTTGTTTGTTTGTTTTGGTCTTGCTGATTGAACCCAGGGGCATTCTACGCCTGAGCTACACCCTAGCCCTATTTTTTATTTTGAAACAGGGTCTCACTAAGTTGCAGAGAGCCTCGTCAAGTTGGTGAGGCTGGCCACAAACCTGCCATCCTCCTGTCTCAGCCTCCCTAGTACTAGAATTGCAGGTGATGCCCAGCTTTTATTTCCTTCCTCCCTCCTTCCCTTCCTCCCTTCCTCTCTCTCTTGGTACTGGGGGATTGAACCCAGGGGCATTTTGCCTCCAAGCCACACCCCCAGCTCTATTTTATTTTTATTTTGAAACAGGGTCTTACTAAATTGAGGGCCTCACTAAATTGCTGAGACTGGCCTCAAACCTGGGATCCTCCTGTCTCAGTAAGCATCTTTTTTCTTTGCTACTTTCAGTTTTTCTGGGCATATTCTTAAAAATTATATTGCTAGATCATCTGTTAATTCCATGCTGAAGTTTTTTTTTGTTTTTTTTTTTTGCGGTACCGGGGATTGAACGCAGGGGCGTTCCACCTCCGCGCTACACCCCCAGCCCTATTTTTTATACTTTATTTTGAAACCGGGTCTCACGAAGTTGCGGAGGGCCTAACTAAATAGAGAGAGAGAGAGAGAGAGCTGAGGCTGACCGTGAACCGGGATCCTCCGGTCTCCGCCTCCCAAAGTACTGGGATTACAAGCGTGTGCCACCACGCCCGGCTAAGTCTTCCCTCTTTTGATCTTATTTCCTTAAGTGAATATCTTGTCATGCATATTGAAACCTAGCGCATTGTGTCTTTATATACTAGACTTATTTTCCTGATTTCTTTCCTGAACAAAATGAAACAAGTTTTGAATTTCTGGCTCAGTGAATTCTTGAGATGCTCATAGTCTTTGCGATGTGTTCCACCGGAATTTCTCTCCTGTAGTGGCAATTTCTTTTGCAAGATGACCCACTAAGTTTTAGTACTAACAATTCTGTTTGAGTTTTTCAGTTCTGTTTTGTTGGTCTTCCCTTGGTTGGCAAAAAAAAAAAGAACTTTATAAACTCTTCCCCTATCTGCTGCAAAATAGCATTTGTCTCTGAAATAAAGCTTCCTTCCTATGAGCAAGAATTTTTCCATCTTTATCCCCATCCATTTTCACTTTCCCTTCTCATCCCCAACTCAGACTGTTTGCTTTCTTCAGAAAGTTTCAGTACACTATTAGGCCTACCTAGAATATTGAAGTTCAATGCTTTCAAATACACATTGAAATTGATTTTATCCATTTCATTAAAATAACTTCAAATTTACGTGAATGGCTGAGGGTTTTTTGTTTTTTGTTTTTTGTTTTTTGTTTTTTTGCAGTACCAGGGGTTGAACCCCGGGCATTCTACCTCCGAGCTCCACCCCCGGCCCTATTTTTTATCCTTTATTTTATGAAGACTATTTTTGTTTATTTGTTTATTTTTTTGTGCGGTACCGGGGATTGAACCCAGGGGCGTTCTACCTCCGAGCTCCACCCCGACCCTATTTTTTATGCTTTATTTTGAAACCTGGTCTCACGAAGTTGTGGAGGGCCTCACTAAGTAGCTGAGGCTGGCCCCAAACATGGCTCCTCCTCTCTCAGCCTCCCACGTACTGGGATTACAAGCGTGCACCACCACGTCCGGCTGAATATTGTTTTTGGTGGTACTGGGAATTCAACCCAGGGGAGTTTTACCTCCGAGCCAAATCACTAGTCCAATTTTATTGTTTTATTTTTATTTTATTTATTTTTTGGTACTGGGGATGGAACCCAGAGAGGCATTCTACCTCCAAGTTATACCCCCAACCCGATTTTATTTCTTATTTGGAAAATAGGGCTTCGCTAAGTTGCCGAGGCTGGCTTCGAATCTGTGTTCCTCCTGTCTCAGCCTCCCAAGTACTGGGATTACAAGCGTGTGCCACCACGCCACCCAGTTTGGGTATTTTTTTTGTTTTCCTATGTAATAGATATTAAATCATTTAGTGAAAGTAGTTTGCCATTTTCTTTTTTGGTACTACGATTGAACCCAGGGACATTCTACCTCCAAGCTACACCCCTAGCCCTTTTTATTTTTTATTTTGAAACAGTGTCTTGCTAAGTTGCTTATACTGGCCTAGAATCTGTGATCATTCTGTCATAGCCTCCCAAATACTGGGATTACAGGCATATGCCACCATGTCCAGCTAGTTTGCCATTTTCTAATAGAAAGTTTTTACTTTTTTTGTGGTTCAGCAATTATACATACCTGCTACACTTTTAGCATTAATCTAAAGCTTTCTTTATATGCCAAGTTCTAAGTATTTTGGAATTCTGTATGGTTTTTATGCTCCCCCCAAAGAGAGGGATGAAGAGAATCTCTTAGGCCTCAAATTCACACTTTCTAGCCCCTACCCCAGATTTGAGGATTAAGCAGAGGGTACTTAATGAATAGGACCTATAAATTACTACACATCTGGTTTGAGAAAGCCTTCACATCTTTCTTATAAGTAGATTTTTCTTCATGTTGCTTTGAAACAAAGTTTTTGTAAATAAGGTGCAAAAAAGATGAACTATAGTGGGAAGAAGAGACTGATGGGGGAATTAGAAAAGATAGGTTCTTTTTTATTATTCTTTTGGAGACTTTTGTTTTTGTTTTCCTGAAACTTGTACTGTATCATAATTATAGTTGGAAGATTCCACAAGAAGCAAGGGAAACAGTGTCCTTTTTACTGCCCCCTTCCCTTGTAATTACCATATATTTTTACCTATTGAGGAAAATTCAATTAATGTAATCTATACAAGGAGTGCAATCTATAGATCACAGAAAATGCAGGAGTAATTTTCATATTGTATTTCTTTTTTTTTTTTTTGCGGAACTGGGGATTGAACCCAGGGGCATTCTACCTCCAAGCTACACCCCCGGCCCTATTTTTTATACTTTATTTTGAAACTGAGTCTCACAGAGTTGCAGAGGGCCTCACTAAGTAGCTGAGGCTGGCTGCGAACCCGGATCCTCTGGTCTCTGCCTCCCAAGTACTGGGATTACAAGCATGCACCACCACGCCCGGCTCATATTGTATTTCAAAGCACGTTGAAAGCCATGTTAGTCTTTTTTGTTGTTTTTAACAATTAAGAGTTTTTTTGCAAGCTGGGCGTGGTGGCACATACTTGTAATACCAGTACTTGGGAGGCTGAGACCAGAGGATCACAGGTTTGAAGCCAGCCTAGGCAACTTCGGGAGACCCTGTTTCCAAATAAGAAATAAAATTGGGCTCGGTGTGTAACTTGAAGGTAGAATGCCTTTGGGTTCAATCCCCAGTACCACACACACACAAAAAGAATCGTTTTTCTTCTAGTAGTTATTTTCTCCACTTCCTAGGCCTTCAATCTCTATCCTAAAGTTTTTAAGAAGAATAAATTACCTATAGATAATACTTTTATCATCTTTGAATTGCTATTATGCCATGTGTAGGCCTATGAGAGAGAAATATGCCATGCTCAAGTAATTATATAATTCATTTAAAAAATACAGAAGAATTCTTTAAATTACTTTGTATGTGTGAATGGTAACTAAAATTCATTCTGCATTGGAAAGCAATGTGTCAAACTGTTCTATTCTTTTCCAGAGGACACGTTTTTATTTCTATATCCTAATGTCCAACATCAGTTAGTTACTTTAAAAAAAAATGTGGAAGAGATGCCTCAGGTCTTTGCTAAGTCAGTGTGGTGCAGAAAGTGATAAGGAAGGAGGACTCTAATATTGACCTAAAATATTTTAATCAAGGAATTCCAGACACTTCTCCACCCATATTTTGATATGTAGACTTACCATTTGTAGTCTTAATTTAGCAGTAAAACTTTGAATATTGCTAAAAATAAAGTACAGAAGTTAATAATACTCGGGGATCAGGTCCTTTTGAAGTACAGTTGTCTTAGCAAGTGAAAATTTCAAGTTTAATAATAAAAGACAGTCAGATTGCCTCAGTCCCAAACTTAGTCTGGAAGGTTTGCCTCCAAATAAAATATGCCATACAAAAGGATGGGATTGATACTTTAGAAAACACTGAAATATAAAGGTAAAGAGAGGTGTCTGTTAGGAATGTTTAAAATGGAATAATTTCTTAACAAGGGACTAAAGATGTGCACATTGTACCAAACATTAGCATTGTGTTTCTCTCTCAAGGAGAAATTACATCAGCAAATCTACTGAGTACTGTTATTTGGATGGCACTGAGAGGAACAATTGTTTTAGCTGTTTCATCTCCCCCACCCCGCCCAGCAATCTGTAACTGTGCATGTTATGGGAGGTCATGTGACAGTGATCCTTGGTTTTGTTCATTTAGCTTGTCAAAACAATTTAATGTAGGTGGAAAGAAAGAAATGGAAGTAGGCTAGCTGTTTCAGCTCTAGTTTATACCAAAGGTAATGAATGAATGCAGCAATTGTGATAGTATACCAAGCCTCCAGAAATATCCAGCTTGATAATGCCAGAGAAGTTCTAAAATGTAACAGTGGCCTGTCCTTTTCTAAATCTTACTTGATGTTTTATTGATACGTTTTGATACTTCATTTTAGCATTTTGTCATTGTTTTCACAATAATTTGATAGTAATATTTAAATTATATAGGTTCCTCTTATTTTACCGTTAGCTATCTATAATCTAGTATTTAGTCCTTTTTTTTTTTTTTTGCGGTACCAGGGATTGAACCCAGGGGCGTTCTACCTCCACGCTACACCCCCGGCCCCATTCTCCATACTTTATTTTGAAACCGGGTCTCACGAAGTTGCGGAGGGCCCCACTAAGTAGAGAGAGAGAGAGAGAGAGAGAGCGAGAGCGCGAGCGAGCGCGCGCGCTGAGGCTGGCCGCGAACCTGGATCCTCCTGTCTCCTCCTCCCAAAGCACTGGGACTACAAGTGTGCGCCACCACACCCGGTTTATTTAGTCCTTTTCAACAATCTCTAGTTAATAGAATTATCAACATGGATCTTCTGAGAAGAAAATAATTTCAGAAGCTTTACAGAATTTTCAGGATATGTTTATGTAGTATAGTGAATGAAACCTGAGGTTTGAACCAAATCTGTTCTTATGTGAATTTCAGGGAGATATTAAATTTTTCCAAATCTATTAATCTGTAAAATAAAGTAATATTACTGTATACCTTAGAGGTTGTTTTTTTTTTTGGAGAATTCAATGAAGTAAAGCAGTCAGTAATAGCAGACATTTCACAGATATTATTTTAAAAACCCCAGCCATTGCTGTTGGTCTGTATGCTTGTGTTTTGATGTACTTTACTGTAAAAAGATCTTTTTTTTTTTTTTTGCGGTACCAGGGATTGAACGCAGGGGCGTTCTACCTCCGAGCTACATCCTCAGCCCTATTTTTTATACTTTATTTTGAAACCGGGTCTCACGAAGTTGCGGAGGGCCTCACTAAGTAGCTGAGGCTGGCCGCGAACCCAGATCCTCTGGTCTCTTCCTCCCAAGTACTGGGATTACAAGCGTGCACCACCACGCCCGGCTGTAAAAAGATCGTTTGAGGAGTAAAATACCGTACCTTTCTGAGATACTTTGTGGAATGTTCCTGGAAAAAAGCAGAAGATTTAGTTATAGGTGAAACACATTGACAAACTATTGAAAGAAGTCCAAAGTTATTTGGTTAGGGGTTTCCTCCACTTAATGATAATCTGTTCTCGTGCCACTTTATTTCTAATTTTAAACATTTAGGGCTGAGGACTCTAGAGTGGTAGAGCCCTTGCCTAGTTCATGCAAGACCTTGGGTTCAATCTCCAGCACCAATCACAAGAGTTTAATTAAGGTTCTTAGACCCCTTAAAATAATTTTCAGAAAGGATAAAAACCTACAGTAAATACATAAAATAGCACCTGCAGGTGACTTCCAGGCAAAATTAAGAGATAAGATAATATTCTCATGAAATTGCCATTCAGTGTATTCTCAAAGAAAATTAGTTGTAGATTTTGGGGGTGTACTGGGGATTTAAGCCAGGGGCCTTCTACGTCCAAGCTATACCTCCAGTTCTTTTATTTTTATTTTTTCTTTTGAAACAGGATCTCTCTAGGTTACTGGGTGTCCTGCTATGCATATACTGAAGCTGTCCTGGATCCTGCAATCCTCCTGTCTCAGCCTCCCTAGTACTGGGATTATGTGTGTGCATCACCACACCCAGCTACAAATTATTATTTGTGTGTGTGTGTGTGTGTGTGTGTGTGTGTGTGTGTGTGTGTTACTGGAGATTGAACCTGGGGGCATTCTACCTCTGAGTTACACCCTCAGCCCTATTTTATTTTTTTATTTTGAAACAGGGTCTCGCTAGGTTGATGAGAGTCTTACTACTTGTTGAGGCTGTCCTTGAACCTGCAATCCTCCTATCTCAACCTTCCAAGTACTGAGATTACAAGTATGCGCCACCATGCCCAGCGAACAAATTATTTTTATTTTTTTATTTTTTGCGGTACTGAGGATTGAACCCAGGGACATTCTAGTTCTGGGCTACACCCCCAGCCCTATTTTTTATTTTGAAACAGGGTCTCACTAAGTTGTGGAGGGCCTCACTAAGTAGCTGAGGCTGGCCGCGGGCCGGATCCTCCTGTCTCAGCCTCCCAAGTACTGGGATTACAAGCGTGCACCATCATGCCTGGCGAACAGATTTTTAAAAATCAAAATGCTGATGATTTTGACCTTTGCAGATTGGTCATTGTGTTTGGGTTTTTTTGAAACTCAGGCCCAATTCCAACTTTCACCTTTCTTTTTTCTTTTTTTGTGGCACTAGAGTTTGAACCCAGGAGTATTCTACCTCCAAGCCACATTCCTAGCCCTTTTTATTTTTTATTTTGAAATAGGGTCTCACTAAGATGCTGAAGCCTTAAACTTGGGATCCTCCTGTCTCAGTTTCCCAAGTACTGGGATTATAGTCATGTACACCACGCCCAGCCTTACCTTTCTTTTAAGTCACAGAAATTTTTTTCACCCTTGGGGAAATGGTAACTGCTTCTTAATGAATCTGCTTCGCACATGCAGTGCACACACATTTGGAAGAGAGGCAGAGGGGAAAGGCTCATGCATGTATTTATTCAGCAAATAAAAGCTACTGTGCTAGGTTGTCAAGTGCTGAAGATGGAACACTGAAAAGTCATTTTGTCACTGCCTTTTCACTAACACAATAAGGCCTCTGAAACCTTATTCTCTGGGGACAAAACTCAATATAATGTTGCTTGTGAATAAATGCTATGAAAGAGGCATATACTGTATATACCTCATAAAAACATGTAGATGGGGTGGGGGACAGAATGATTTAACCTAGAATGAGGGGCTGAAAGAAACATGTCCTTGAGGAAATGAATTGACCTGGTTGATTTGAATGGGCACTAACTTAGCAGAAAAGGTTGAAAGGCATTCTAGATAGCAGGAACAGCACTTACGAAGAACTTGAGGTAGAAGGAACCTGACATGTTGGAGAATAGAAAAAATTAGTGTAGCAAGAAATTAGGCAAAAAAGAGTTGGGCAGGGACCTCTTGAGTCAAAGTGATTAGCCGGGCATTGTGGTGCACGCTTGTAATCCCAGTTCTTGGGAGTCTGAGACAGGAGGATCATAGGTTCAAAGCCAGCCTCAGCAACTTAGTGAGGCTCTCAACAACTTAGTGAGACCCTGTTTCCAAATTAATATTAAATCAGGCTGGGAGTGTAGCTCAGATGTAGGCCCCTGGGTTCCATCCCCAGTACCACACACACAAAAAAAGTGATTAGTAACTTTATGCTAATGGCTATAGAAAGCTAGTAAGGGTTTAAATAGGGTTACAACACTAAGGCTCTAGTTGTGTGACACATTCTTATTTCAGAGTTGTACAAAATGGTATTTCTATGAATTAAATAAGCATATTTTAGAATAGATTACATAGGCATTAAAATATTCTGGCTATAATATGGATTTCATGGAAAACTATACAAAGGTAAAATGTGTGGAAATAATTATGCTTAAGGTTATTATTTCAGGAATCCAGAAGAGATGGGAATGGTTTAAAACAGGATGGGGCAGTAGAGAAAAAAAAGTAAATTACTTTTAAGTTGTCAGCTAAAAGAATTTACAAGTTTTTTTTTTTGTTGTTTTTTGTTTTGTTTTGGTTTGGGGTTTTGTGGTGCTAGAGATTGAACCTCAGGGCATCCTACTTCTGAACTATACCCCCAGCCCTTTTTATTTTTGGTTTTGAAAAAGGGTTTGCTGGGTTGCTGAAAGTCTTGCTAGGTTATTAAAGCTTATCTTGAAACTGCGGTCCTCCTGATACTCCCAGCTAAATTTACAAGTTTTATATACTTTAAAACATTTTTGAAAACTTGAAACTGTAGGTATGACAGAAACAGTCTAAGTAGATTTTAAATTATAATTAAAGTTTAAGTAACAGTCTAGGCTGGGTGTGGTGGTGCACGCCTGTAATCCCAGTACTTGGGAGTCTGAGACAGGAGGACCTCAGGTTTGAGGAGAGCCTCAGCAAATAGTGAGATTCTCATCAACCTAACAAGACCTTGTTTCAAAATAAAAAACTAAAAAAATAGGGCTGGGGGTGTAGCTCAGAGGCAGACTGTCCCTGGGTTTAATCCCCAGTAACACACACACACACACACACACACAGACACACACACAGTCAGTGTAGTATGACTTACACTAGAGTCTTATTTCATATCTAGTGATAATTTCTGGATGAAGTTATATTCCAGTTGAGAAAACACATTTCACAATTGAAGATACAGTATGTATTTTAAATTATGTAAGGATTTTGTCAAAGCGTATACCAAAGTTATTCACTTAAAGTTAACTTCTCATTAAGCTTTTACTATTCAGTACCATACTATATATCTTGTGTATTCCAAGGTTCAGCTATAGTGACTTACTATATGATATATTTTCCAGTAGTTTTAAACTGTGGGTGAATAAGCAAATTTAAATAAATTAAAATTTCACAGCTCATTGTTAAAGTTTGAGTCCCCTTGCCTCCAGTCTATAGTGTATATGTCCAAACTCTCCTTTAACATTTTTTTACAAATTTTTATGGTTTTATGCATATAAAGAAATATATGACTTAAACTATGAGTATTTTCATGTCTGTGCATTTAATCCTTAGGGTGACCAGTTGATAGGGTCTCTTCTTTAATTATGGTTGTAACTCAAGCTTGGAGCACACTCACACAGAGTTGGGTCTTTTGGAATATGCTTTCAAAGCATCTAATTTTCATGCCTCTTACATCATAAGATAGCAGGAGTCTTGTTTCTGAGGTTCATCATATCCTGTTGTCTGACACAGGGCGCTCACATATCTATTAAAATTTAAGTAAATATTTAGAAATATGCATAGTAATAGCTAAAACTAAAACGAATGTTGCATGCCACAGAAGATAAGATTATTTAATGACAAATTGGTAAGATTTTTTTTGTGTGTGTGGTACCCGGGATTGAACCCAGGGACATTCTACCTCCGAGCTACCCCCCCGGTCCTATTTTTTATACTTTATTTTGAAACCGGGTTTCACGAAGTTGCAGAGGCCTCACTAAGTAGCTGAGGCTGGCTGCGAACCTGAATCCTCCGGTCTCCGCCTCCCAAGTACTGGGATTACAAGCATGCGCCATCACGCCTGGCTACAAATAATTAATATATTTTAAATTTTTTAATAGTGCTTAATAGTAGGTAAAACATCTATATTTTTGGTGTTGGGGGTTGAACCCAGAGGCCACACCCCAGCCCTATATTATTTTATTTTATTTATTTTTGAAAACAGGGTCTTGCTAGGTTTCTGAGAGCCTAATAAGTTGTTGAGGCTGGCTTTGAACCTGCAATCCTCTTGTCTCAGTATCACAAGTACTAGGATTACAGGTGTGTTCCACCAGGCTTCATAATTAATTTAGCTCATGATTATTTTGCTAATAATTTTTGATACTGGGTTAACTTTTCACAGTTTCTTTAAAATTTTATTAGTTCGCCAATCCAAACATTTAGCAGGTTCAGTAGTGTTTAAGAGAGTAAACAGCCAGTGTGTGCATGTATGTCACTGTCAACATGTTTTACATTATGATATGAGACTATAATGCACCAATAAAAGCATATTTAAAAAAAAAGTAAGCAGCCGGGCATGGTAGTGGACTCCTATGTAGTCCTAGTAATTGGAAGGCTGAGACAGGAGGATCACAAGTTCCATGACAGCCTCAGCAATGCAGTGAGACCCACAGCCACCTAGAAATCCCTTTTTCTTTTTCTTTTTCTTTTTTTTTTTTTTTTGCGGTACCGGGGATTGAACGCAGGGGCGTTCTACCTCCGCACCACACCCCCGGCCCTATTTTTTTATACTTTATTTTGAAACCGGGTCTCACGAAGTTGCGGAGGGCCTCACTAAGTAGAGAGAGAGAGACAGAGAAAGAGAGACAGAGAGAGAGAGCTGAGGCTGGCCGCAAACCCGGATCCTCCAGTCTTTGCCTCCCAAAGTACTGGGATTACAAGCGTGCGCCACCACGCCCGGCCCAGAAATCCCTTTTTCAAATAAAAAATGACTGGGGGTGTAGCTCTGAGATAGAATGCCCCTGGGTTCAATCCCCAGTACCACACACACATACACACACACACACACAAAAAAAAAAGCGAGAGAGAGAGAGTCAACAAGTGAACTAGGTTTTTTGTTTTGTTTTTTCAGATTTTTCTTATTTCTGTCTAAGTTTTCTTTAAATGAGGTAACTTTTTTTTTTTTGGTGGTACTGGGGATTGGACCCAGGGGCATTCTACCTACAAGTGCACCCCAACCCTGCCCCCCCCCCAGTTTTTGTTTTGAAAAAGGGTCTTACTGGATTGCTGAGAGCTTCACTAAATTGCTAAGGCTGGCCTATAATCTGTGATCCTCCTGTCTCATCCTCCTAAGTACTGGGATTACAGGCATGCACCACCATGCTCGGCTGAGATAACATTTAAGAATGTATGGTTACCCGGTCGTGGTGGCACATGCTTGTAATCCTAGTACTTGGGAGGCAGAGATAGGAGGATCGCAGGTTTGAGGACAGCCTCAGTAAGTAGTGAGACGCTCATCAACCTAGCGAGACCCTGATTCAAAATAAAAAGTAAAATAGGGCTGGGAGTGTTTCTTGTAGGTAGAATGCCCCTGGGTTCAATCCCCAGTACCACACACACAAAAAAGAATGTATGGCAAACAAGATTTTTCCAAAGTATATTTTGAGAACCCTTGTTGTCAGTAAATGGAAAACCAAACAAGCATATAAAAATACCACTATAAAACACTAGACATTTTGGAAATTTTGATTAAAACAAAATAGAACTATTTGAAATGCATAACTGAGCTTATAATATTGTAAGGATAATCTCCAAAGTCTAAAAACTAAGAAGAACCAGTATGAGAAAATTATAAATGTACCATAGGGCTTTTCTGTGACAGTTGCCAATCTTGTTGACCATGAGGCATACATAGTTTTAGTATCCATCTGAGGGTAGAGGAAATCTGAAGCCCAAGCAGGAATTGGATCTGAGATCTTTTCCTGGAAGAGCTGCATCTTTAATGAAAGAACAGGCTAAGGGGGGGGGGATCCCATTTCTGAGATGGAGAAAAGAGAAGGAAAAATTCCCAAATCAGATGAAAAAGCTTACCCTGAGAATTCATAATTTAGGACATATAATCATGCACGTATGAGATTCAAATTTAAACCCGTTGATGGTGTCATGGCCAGGATTAATAGCTCAGAGCTTATCTCCAGGGATATACTCACAACTGAGGATATATGGGATTCCAACATACAGATCATAGCTTAAGCTAACCTCATCGTCCAGTATTGTAAATTGCACAAAGAAACTACCATAAATAAATGTCAGCTGTCAAAACCTTTGGCAAAATTAGATGCCTTTTACCTCAAAGAAATATGATACTAGATTGACCCTCTAAAGTAAGTGTATTTTTTTTCTTTTTTTTTTGTGGTACCGGGGATTGAACCCAGGGGCGTTCTACCTCTGTGCTACACCCCCGGCCCTATTTTTTTATACTTTATTTTGAAATCGGGTCTCACGAAGTTGCGGAGAGCCTCACTAGGGGGAGAGAGAGAGAGAGAGAGAGAGAGAGAGAGCTGAGGCTGGCCATGAACCCGGATCCTCCGGTCTCCGCCTCCCAAAGTACTGGGATTACACGCGTGCACCACCACGCCCGGCAAAGTAAGTGTATTTTAACCTGATATGGTGGTGCACAACTGTAATCCCAGTACTTGAGAGGCTGAGATAGGAGGATCGCAGGTTCGAGGACAGCTCAGCAAGTAGTAAGACTCTCATCAACCTAGTGAGACCCTTTTTCAAATAAAAATAAAATCAGGCTGGGGATGTAGCTTGGAGGTAGAATGCCCCTGGGTTCAACTCCCGGTACCACACACACACACACACACAAAAAGCTGGGCACAATTGCTGTAATCCCAGTATTTGGGAGGCTGGAACAGGAGGATTGCAGGTTCAAGGACTCAGCAAGTAGTGAGACTCTCATCAACCTAGCAAGACCCTGTTTCAAAATAGAAAAATAACATACGGCTGGGAGTGTGACTCAGAAGTAGAATGCCTCTGGGTTCAATCCCCAGTACCAAAATAAAATAAGTATATTTTAAGCTAGGTATGGTGGTGCATACCTGTAGCCTCAGCTACTCAGGAGGCTTAGGCAGAGGGATCACTTGAGCCCAGGACTTAGAGGCCATCCTGGGCCTCTAGCAAGGCAACATAGTGAGACCCCATCTACTTGCCCCCAAAGTAAGTATCTTTTAAAAGAGTTTTAAAAGACTTTTAAAAAATCCTGTTGGGAGTGTTGGTGCAGTGAAAAGTTGTTTTGATAATGAAATGAAAATGTATTGAAATTAAATGCTAAATGAGAATTATTACTTTCCTATACCATCAGGTCTCAGATACTTTGACTTGTTCTTTTGCTATCCATTCTCTGGGAAATGCATGTTTTGAGGGATAACTAAGGATGCAGTAGCTCGCAGTGGACAGGGTATGTGACTTAGGATAGGGGGTACACTCTCTGGTTGGAGGGCTAGAATAAAAGTTAAGGGACTTAGAAAAGGGGGTTTGTGGAACATTGAAAGAGGAGGCTAGTCTTGGAGTAGTGTTTCTGAGATGGAACAAGATCCTGGGAGGGAAAGTTCCAAGGAGAATGCTAGGAAAACTTGCCTATTTAGGAAGCAGCAATTGAATTGAGGTTGGAGGGGATCATTGCAAATTGAACTAATTAGCAGGCATTATTCAAAATCCCTTGTGCCAGGATTCCTGCTGAGTGAGGGAAGGACAAATTTCTCCTCCACACATTTCGATCTGGTGAAATGACTAGAGAATCTCTCTCCTAGTGAAGCCTTTAATGTGTGCCTAATCTGGTGTGTGTGTGGGGGGGGAGTGTTAAACTGGGGATGGAACCCAGAGGCATTCTACCTCCAAGCTATACACCCCAGCCCTTTTTTATTTTTTGTTTTGAAACCGGGTCTCCTGGCCTGCTGAGAGTCTTGCTAAGTCACTGAGGCTGATCTTGAGCCTGCTATCCTCCTGCTTCAGCCTCCCAAGTACTAGGATTACAAGCGTGTAACACCTGGTTTAACTTTGTTTTTGATGCTACTGATGAGAATATAGACAGAAGTAGCCGGGCGTGGTGGCACACGCTTGTAATCCCAGTACTTTGGGAGGTGGAGACCCGGAGGATCCGGGTTCGCGGCCAGCCTCAGCTCTCGCTCTCTCTCTCTCTCTCTCTCTCTCCCTCTCTCTCTCTCTCTCTCTCTCTCTCTCTCTCTCTC
>PVJS01049592.1:0-14620 GCA_004027185.1 Glis glis | reverse complement strand
CTCTCTCCCCCCCCCCCCCCCGTCTCTGTCTCTCTCTCTCTACTTAGTGAGGCCCTCCGCGACTTCGTGAGACCCAGTTTCAAAATAAAGTATAAAAAAAATAAGGCCGGGGGTGTAGCGCGGAGGTAGAACGCCCCTGGGTTCAATCCCCGGTACCACACACAAAAAAAGAAGTATTTTTTGTGGGGAGGTTCTTTGGAATGGTGTCTTGCACCTGTCATCGACATTGCTTTGTCCATTCATTCATTTATTTATTTTTTAAGTGGGTTATAATCCATATTGTCGCCATTTATCCTGATACTTAGATTGCTTGGTTTGGGCCAGGCAGGGTCCCTTTGAGCTGGTTTCCTGGGCCTATGACCCTATGATAGTTTCCGCTTCCCTTTGCTTCTGGTCACAGGATGTCTCTTGCCCTTTTCCTGCCCCAGCTCTGGGATCCGCTGTTTTCCAAAGGAGCCCTGATCCAATTTAGCAGAAAGGCCTTGGTGGTAGGTAGGTGTGTCTATTGCTATTGGGGGGGTCTCTGCTTCCAGGTGCCCTTAGTGGACAAACCAAGGGAGTGTGTGTATGTGTGTGTGTCTGTGTGTGTGTGTGCATGTGTGTGTACGTGTGTGCATGTGCGCACCTTGCACATGTGTATATATATGTTGTGTATACATATTTTCACCTATACTATTTCTAGGATCTTTTTCTTTAGATTGAAAACCATAAGCTCGCACGGATCCCTCTGATTCCAGCCCATCACCAGACAGCGCATCCTGTTTTCCTCCTTTCCATATCTGTCTCTCCTCTCTTTGATGGTAAGAAACCCATTTATCCACATTATATTTCATTGTTGGATCGATGTAACGATTCTCCCATTACAGCCGCCACCCCTGCCTCACACAGAGGCCCTGCCCTGTGCGCTCTCGTTCCCTCCTGCGTGAATTCCCACGTGCTCACCGGCGTGCGACACGCCCTCGTTCTGCTTGGCCTCCAAGTAGTTGTTACCGTGGTAATTGTCACTATGATTGTTGCCCTTGGGGGTTGGTGGGGCAGCGGGGTACACGGGTACTTCTTTCATTTAGGCGATCTGCCCCGATGTAGCCAGGGGGCCAGTCCTACAGGCTCATGGGTGTATGCGTTTTTTTCTTTTATCCGTAAGATGCTTCTCCCCAGCCCTCTCTACGAGGCCAAAGCAATTAAAAAGCCCCTGATAATTACGCAATGTTCAGAAATGGTTGGCTGATTCTAAGCGCCCTCTCTTTTATTTCTTGCCCTGCCCCCGCAGACATCCAAGGGAGGAAAAGCAAGCCGCAGCTGAAGTGGTCCCCCACTTGCTTTCTATAAAGAGGAAAATTAGCTGCTCTAATAATCATGAATATTAATGTATAGCCAATTTCACTCAATTAAAATGATGATCTATAATTTTGCCTCGGAGCTTCATGGCGGCCATTTCAATGACTGCGGAGTGGAGTTGGGGGGCTCTGCAACCTTCGAGGGGTCGATTTAACTCCCTCGTCCCCATTGCTGGCATCACTTGAAAACCCAGGGGCGCTCTACCTCCGAGCGACCGCCCCCGCAGGCTGGACACCTAGTCCCTCCCTGATTACATCTTAGAATATGCACTTTTTCTGATTTTAGGGTCCAGGGTATGTTGTTACCATGACAAATTTATGAGATTCTGCAAAGCTCAGATGAATTCCCCTTTCTTGGAAGCTGCTCTCCGCATCCCCGACCCCCATGGTCTCTAGGATGCGAACCCAGTGCCATATTTGTTCAATAGAGTTCTGCTTTCCCTGGCTACAGTGAATTGGCTAAAAGGGGAAGCACCTCCCGGTTAAAGTCTTTTCCCTGGGAATTTGGGGTTGGGAATAAGAGCAACCTATGCCAGAGGGATGCTTTTGAATAAAAATGTAAGACACAGGGCGGTGGGACACTGCCTTATCTTCTGTGATATACACCGAGCAGCCCATGTGCAGAGAGAAGCCGGCAGAGGGGGCACACTTAGGAAAGAAGCAGGGGTCCTCAGGGTCTTCTGCCTGTTCGTTTAGGTCTCTCCCGAGTCCTGGGTTCCTTGAAACACATCTGTCTCCTCCCCATGCAGTCCCCTTTTATTTCTCTTTCTAGTTTGAGGAGGGTTGGGTTGCCTGCTCCCGGGGAGCCCCAACTAACACAGTTGTTCCTGGACAGACCTCCGCTTTCATCCCTGGACCCGACAGAGTATTCCTGCTGGCCTCCTCTGTTCAGAGCAGCACAGCCCGGCCGGGAGAAAGGCCCAGACCGGGCCGGGAATGGAGTCATGGTCACCTCCAGCCCCCAGGCTCTCTTTTCATCTGTCCATGGACAGCTCTGTTCAAAAAGGAAAGCTAAGACCACATTGCATCAGTCCAGTGGAGAAAATCACTTAGAAGTTTGCGTAGTTTTGATGCCAAACAGTGGGTTCCCTGCCGTGGAGTTTTCTGTCGGTTCTTTGGGGCACCCGTCGACATAGCCACGGCGCGTCAGTGGCTCTCTCTCTGTTTTTTAACGTGCCTGGATGCTCGCCCTCTCTCACCCCGCTGTCCTTCTTAGCACTCACTCCTACGTCGTATTATCATACATGGCTGTTGATGTTCTGTTGCTCGTTTGCTCCCCTCAACTAGACCAGGTATCTTCTCTATCTTGTTGACTCCTGTAGCCCGGTATCTAAAGCACATACTAGGTGGCTATCAAATATTGTAGAAGTGAATGAATGAATTTAACCCTTCATTGTTAAGCCCCAAGGGGGGTGCTCTGGCAAGTGAACAACTATGACAGGGGACTGAATTTTTTTTGGTGATACTAGGGCTTGAACCCATGGACATTCTACCTCCATGCTACCTACACCCCCAGTCCTATTTTTTTAAAAAATTTTGAAACAGAGTATTGCTAAGTTGCAGAGGGCCTTGCTATGTTGGTGAGGTTGGTCTTGAATCTGCGATCCTCCTGTCTCAGCCTCCCAAGTACTACAGGTGTGTGCTACCACACCTGGCTACTGCATGTCCTTTTGTTTAACCTTACCAGTATGCAGAGGCCATGCACATAGATAAGTTCTTTTTCCTGGGTTTGTCCAGAGAATGTGGCTTAGGACTCAGCCTTCAGAGTTGGCATACCTGGCCTTGAATGGCAGCTGCGCCACAGTAGCTGTGTGTCCCTTGGGTCAATTAGTAAGCTTCTCCACTCTGCATCCCTTCATCTTTGGGTTGGGGGTAAAAATAGTTTCTGTATCATTGGATGGTTGTGCAAACTCAGGAGCCAACGAATGTCAATTTCTTAGCTTTGCAACTGGCATATGGTATTTGCTCAATAAACAGGAGTTTTATTATAGCTCTATTCAGGAGACATCTCATTGAATAGCACTGGTTCCTTCCTTCCTTCCTTTCTTCCTTCCTCCCTTCTTTCCTTCCTTCCTTCCTTCCTTCATCCATGAATTGATTAGTGAGTTCAGCCAATGCATATTGAATATTTGTATGTGTTTGATTACAGGGACATGGATGTATATGATAAGACTACTTACCTATTCCCTGGCGAATTTGTATCAAAGAAAGGATCTCAGAGCCAGGTACAGTGGTGCACACCTGTAATCTCAGTACGTGGGAAGCTGAGACAGGATTGCAGATTTGTGGCCAGCCTTAGCAACTTAGTGAGGCCCTGTTTCAAAATAAAAAATAAAAAGGGCTGGGGGTGTAGCTTGGAGGTAGAATGCACCTGGATTCAACCTCCAATACCACCACTACCAGAAAAAAAAAGGGCAGAGAATGAACTGAGGCAGGGGACCTCATGGGATCCCCAATGCCAGCAGCACAGATCTTAGGGGCAGGGTTTTAAGGTAGCTCCCAGGGAAGTGCTGGGTGGTTTAGAGAAATCATGGAGTCAGGACACTGGATTTTAGCTCCAACTTGCTGTTCGAACGTGGGAAATACTCTTCACCTCTGTTTGCCTGTTTTCCCGACTGAACAATGTGGGCGTGTCAGTAGATCAGTCACCTCCAGTCTGAATTGCATGAGAATGATTTGGGGAGATGGGTTCAAATGTATGATCCAAGACTCTGTCCTGCAGAGGAAGACGGAGATCCAGTGGCTGTTAGTCGGGGATTCTAACACAAACCCTTGAAACACACTTTGAGGGACAGTGAAGGTGAAAATTCCCTCTCTTTGGTGCTGGGCTTCTTAAATACAGCACACCCCCCACTCATAGTCCTCTGCCTTCGGTAGAAACCGAGGATATGGTATAGCCATGAACACCCTCCACCCCCATGAAACCTTTAGCATTCCCGGGAGCTGTCCATGGTCCTGAAGGTCCTGGCGTGGGTCCTAGTGACGTCTTCCTGGTGGCTGTTTACAAAGGGAGATCACTTAGACTGTAAGATCTCCTCTTCCTGCTCTGAGTCCCCCCGTCCTTTCCACTGCCTTGTGGAAGAAACCGATGTTCTTCCACATCAAGTTGCTAGCTCACTGGTTTCCATGACAGCGGAGAGAGAGAGAGAGAGAGAGAGAGAGAGAGGATGAAAGTCAGACTCTCGCCTACAGCAGAAGTAAGAGTCACCCTCTTGCAGAACAAACAACGATTCCAGGAGAGCACTAGAAATTAGGGAGCACTGGTTTTTGATTTATTCAAGCCGCAGAGTATGAGGTCCCCAGGAGGAGAAGCTATGGGGAGCACTGTGTAGGGGGGATTCTGTAAGGACTTTTCATGGAGGAGGAGAGTACATCATAATGGTGATGATGATGATGATGATGATGATGATGATGATGGCAAGAACAATGTTAGTACCTCACAGGGCCACCGCTCTTTCAAATCTGTGGCAGTCACTTTCAACCTTCAACATGACATGTGGGTTGTAGACAGGAAGACACTGGGAGCTCACCTTGAGGAGTGATTCAGAATACCACCTATGTGCTGCCTCTTTGGTGCCTGGGGCTTCTCCTTGTCACCTGATGGGACTTCTACAGTGTGGTGGTTAATCTGGATTGTCACCTTGACTGGTCTATGAAACACCTAAGATTCTGTGACTTTGGGTGTGTTGATGCGATGATGTAATGGCAGATTGAAGGGGAAGTCCTGCCCTGAATGTGGGCAGCACTGTTCTGATAGGCGCAGGATCTGGATAAAAAAATGGAGAAAGCTGTGTGAATCATGTGTGGTTTCTCCTGAGAAAAGCACATCTGTTCTCACCTGGGATATCAGCCTTCAGCTCTTCTAATTGGACGTCACCATTGTTTCTCCGGAGAGTTTCCTGGCCTTTCCGTCTTGCACCGGGACTGCATTATCCGTTGCTCCATTTCTGAGACTCGGGCTCTTGGACTGCTCGACCCTGCTGGTTCCTCCAGCTCTCCATGTACAGACAGCCACTAGGGACGACACTGCTTTGGACTGTAAGCTGATTTGATAAATCCCCTCTTACCATATATACATCCTGTGAGTTCTGTTACGCTAGTGAACCCTGACTAATACATACAGCAATACCTAAGCCATCACTTTCCTCCTCCTCATCAAAACTTACTAGTCCCCCAGCCCGTTCCTTCCCACTCCTGTTAACAACGCTGCGTCTGAGAAGCCAGCCTTGGCTAGAGAGGGCCAGTCGACCGGCGAGCTATTCTCTCTGCTCAGGTATAGTTCTGATGACAGTCTCCTAGACCCAACTGATGACTCCATGGCAAAAGGCTTGGCATTTTGCCAGGTTATGGAAGGAAAGAAGGTTCAAATATGGGTGATTTCCCCCATTCTGCATTCATGAAGGGCTATTCTTAGTCACATAAGCTGATGTGTGTGTGAGGGGGAGGGGGACTGGTTTCATGCTCTAAGTAGCCTCAAGACCACCCTAAGAAGTAGGTGCTGTTGTCATCCACACCATAGATGAAGAATGCGAGGCCCAGAGAAGTTAAGTAGCTTGTTGGAGTCCACACTTGTAGGAGATGCCAGAGCTGGGGTTTTCCCCCAGGACACCTGCCACTCCAGCTGGACATGGGTGTCAAGTTCGGTGGAACCAGAGGCAGGATAAGGCACCTCCTCCAGCACCCAGCTTTCTTTAAGCCAGCGGTACTTCTGGACACTGCTGTGGTCCATTTCATAGCTGTCTCCTTATTCAAGAGGATATTGGGGTCATAGAAAGGCTTATGGAGAGAAGGGGTGTGGGTAGGATTCATTTTGCAATAATAGTCGCCCAGTACAGGGCAAAATGCAGCTGGAGGGGTGATACATACAGAAACCTCATCGTCACAGCAACATCTCAGCTTCATGTTCTGCCATTCTGGGAAGGCTTGATGGCATCTTCACGCTTAGCTCCTCATGCTCTGTTGTGTGGCAATGTCAGGTTGAAAGATGAAAGTTCATCTTTGTGGAGACTCCAGAGGTGTGATCAGAAGGAGGAGTTAGGATCACGCAATCATGAGAAGATGGGATCGTCAAGGCTCAGAGCTGAAGAGAACCTTAGAAATAGTCATGTCCGATGTATCCCAAAGTGTTATTGCATACCCCACTGGGGCTATGTAAGATGATGTAGGTATTGTATTAGTCAGGATAAACTCACTTATGCTGCAGTAACAAGTAGACCCTGAAATCTTTGTGGTGTAATGCAACGAAGATTTAGTTCTCCTATATAAATTCAGGGAGGGTCAGTTGATCCTCTGGGGTGACAGTCCTCCATGCAGCCACTCAAGGACTTGGGCTGCCATCTCCTTGTGTAGCTTCTGAGTCATGAAAGAAGGAGAAGAAAGAGTTGGAGGACACGTATGTTGAAAAAAAAAGAAGTGGTCATAGATACAGAATTTAAAAAGCATCACTCTACAATGGGTTTATTTAGCTTTTGTTATTGGCTGGATTATAAAAGGTAAATATTTCTAAGATTTCAAAGATTAAGATGATTTCACAAGCTGGATGTGGTGGCGCTTGCTTGTAATCTCAGTACTTGGAAGGCTGAGACAGGAGGATAGCAGGTTCATGGCCAGCCTCAGCAACTTAGTAAGGCCCTTCACAAGTTGGTGAGACTCTGTTTCAAAATAAAAAATAAAATAGGGCTGGGGCTGTAGCTCAGAGGTACAACCCCCTGGGTTCACTCCCCAACACTCCCCCCAAAAGATTATTTTACATCATTATTTATAGACTTAAAAGATGTGATTGTAAGTCTGGTGAGTGGGATAAAGATAACGACTGCATGAAATAGCTAACTTTGGATAAATATTTTGCATCAATTACAAAAAATCTTTAAATCAGAACCCACTTACAAGAAGGAAGTATGAGGGTATTCACCAGGTAGGGGCTTGGGAACACCTGACTCATTTTATTAGTATATTACAATTACAGACTTTTATTTATCCCTGGACATAAGCCAAGACTACCTCCAAGATTCGCTTTGTGGTCAACAGGGGAGAAGGGGCCTTAGGTAAGAACAATGAGGCAAAGCCGGATGTGCTGGCACACTCCTGTAATCCTAGTATTTGGGAGGCTGAGACAGGAGGATTGCAGGTTCGAGGACAGCCTCAGCAACTTAGTAAGACTCTTAGTAACTTAGTGAGACCCTGTTTCAAAATAAAAAGGGCTGGGAGGGGTGTGTAGCTCAGAGATAGAATGCCACTGGTTTCAATCCCCAGTACCACACACAGGAAGGAAAGAAGGGAGGGAGGGAGGATGACAGACAGGCAGGGCATTAAGTTGTGCAGTAGGGGGATGGAGATTGAGCTCATAGAAAACTACCAAAAGGCTGTTTGAAAGATACTGACACCATACACCTTTTAAAAGGTGTAGCCAAAGACAGAAACACAAACATATGCACCCACAAAAACACACAAAAACATGCAGACATACAAAGAAACATAAACTTACACACGTGTCCGTGGCACACCCGCAGAGATACACCAACACTAGCTGCCCCTGTGTGTGATTCATCTCCCCAAGGCTGGGAGGAGAGGCTGGAAGGTCCTGGAGTTCCCCTGGGGACAATGAACTGGGCCCGGTGTATAAATCCAGGGCTGGCAGCAGGATGGGGTCAACCTCTCCTCTGTTTCTTTCCCACTAGTGCCCCATAAATATCCCCCGGCCCTTGTCCCACCTCCCGGCAGCGGTCCTCCTTACCATCTCTCCTGGGTTCATTAGATTTAGGCGAGGGCGGACTAGTTTGGTTTTCTCCAGCCCAGCAGGGCAAATTTACCACCCAGGGAGGCTGCAGAATCAATGCTGTGTTCTCCTTGACAGAGAGACGGGGCGATCTGGGGGGAACCAGCCCTGGACGAACTGAATGGAGCTACCGCCTTGTAGAACAAGGGAGAGGTTCAGTGTGGACCGTGCCCTGGTGCTGTGGCTGCCCGTGCGCCGAGGGTCACTTCTCTGGGGCCCTGGGGTCAAGAAAACCAAGGCAGAAGCCAGCCGTGGAGTTCTTGGAGGGGTCACCCATTCAGCCCCCAGGGCCAGGAGATTTCCTGCGTGGTGGACCACAGCACTGCTGCCGCACGCAGCTCTCCTGGGCGTGAGTCTCAGCGCCACAGCTCTGTGACCTTGAGCTGCTTACAGAATCTCTCTGAGCCTCAGTTTCCCCATCTGTAAGATGGGGGTGATAAGGGCACTTCCCCTAGTGGGGCTGCCATGGATACATAACATGTTAAGCTTTGTAGTACAGGGTCTGACCCTGGGACACAGAGTTCTGTAAGTGTTGGCTATGTTCCTCAGGTGCATTATTATTATTATTATTATTATTATTATTATTGTGGTACTGGGGATTGAGCCCAGGGGCATTCTACCTCCAAGCTACACCCCTAGCCCGATTTTTTATTCTTTATTTTGAAATGGTCTCATGAAGTTGCGGAGGGCCGAAGTAGCTGAGGCTGGCTATGAACCCGGATCCTCCTGTCTTAGCCTCCCAAGTACTGGGATGACAAGCATGCGCCACCATGCCCGGCTGCGTTTTAAGTTTTACTGGGACAGAAAGAGGACAGGGTGAGCAAGGGAGGGAGTTGCTGCGGGCTGAGGTCGGGAGTGGAGACAGATCATGTCCTTCCCCATATGCCAGGGGGAGGAATAAAGGCTTACTGATTTATTTTAGTTTTTAATATAATATACTTTCATTGGTGCATTTTAACCACACATCATGTTGAGGTTTCATGCAATGGAAACATGCATGTCTGTAGCACCTTGTGCATTTTCTTTTGGGCTATAATGCCAGGAGAGACACAAACTGCACTCAAAGAGAACTTTGAAGGCAGAAGGGCTGCCCAGGCCCACCCACCTCATCACAGTCCCTGGCTGTTCCGAATGTGCCGTAACCAGACTCTGGGCCCCGTGCCAGCGGTCGAGGGCGGGGCGGCCTCAGGCTGGCTGGCTTGTTTGGTTCCCCAGCTCTTGCCTGGGCATCTAGGGCTGTGGTGTGCATATCACCAGCAGGAGCCCACCCCAGTCTCCCATTCTTACTTTCTCCCTCCTTCCCCTTCCTCTCTTCCCAGAGATGTATTGAGCACCTCCACGTCCTGAGCACCGGGACACAGCAGACCTGGCCCTGCCCTGGTGGAGTTGGTACCCAGCCACGGAAGGCCACACCAACACGGGAACAGAGTGAGCAAAGGGATTGGAGATGGGGTCGCTTCCCTGAAAGAGCAATGCCGGCCGATGAGACGGGAGTGACAGGGCTGGGGTGGCGCTTGAGTTGGGGCCAAAGAGGCCCCTCCAATGAGGTGACATTGGAGCTGATACCGAGGCAGGAGGAGGCTGAGAATTCCAGCAAGACAGTGGGGCGTTTTAAGTTTTTTTTGTTTGTTTGTTTTTGCGGTACTGGAGATTGAACCCAGGGGCATTGTACCTCCGAGATACACCCCCAGCCCTATGTTTTATTCTTTTATTTTGAAACAGGGTCTCACTAAGTTGCGGAGGGCCTCACTAAGTAGCTGAGGCTGGCCGCGAACCCTGATCCTCCAGTCTCAGCCTCCCAAGTACTGGGATTATAAGCGTGTGCCACCATGCCTGGCTCTAATTTACATTTTAAAAGGACAACTCCAGCTGCCACAAGCCAGCAGGCTGTGGAGGGCCGGGTAGAAGCTGGGGGAACGGGCAGAAGCATCAGGAGGGACCCTGTGCCTTGGGTGGGTGGCCCCAGTACCAAGGAAGAGCCGATTCCCCACCGCAGGTTGAAGGGAAAGCCAGCCGGGCTTTGCGGCAGATGGTGTTGGACTGGGGTCAGGGCGACAGATTTGAACTTGTCTGTCTCAATTTGGGTCCTACTCGATTTCAATTTTAGCCTTCCTGTGATGATGAATTGTCTTGCTCCTCTGGAATGAGCCGAGTGAGGGCCCCCTCCTTCCTCAACTCGGAATGGAGCGATGTCCCTGACTCCCACTTGTTAAGTCGCAGCAGCAGTGGAGTCGCATCGCTCTACCCTGGCCCAGTTGTCGTCACCATGAAACTGTGGTCAGAGCCTCAGAGCAGAGGGAGGCTGTGAGCCTCACTCAGTGGAGGCACCGGCACACCCAGGATGCAGGAAGTAGGAAAAGAGGAGCACAGGCGGCAGGGTTGCATCAGGAAGTGTCTGTCTCTGTGCCAGCTGGCCCTGCCCATCTCTCCCCTCGGCTCTCTCCTCTGGCCCTAAGAACCTTCTCCTCTCTCAGAGGGAACCAGGAACACAGCGATGGAGGAAAAACATGGACGCATTCTGTCCCCACCCCGTCCCCAGTCTTATAGGATCGATGTCGCCGGAACTGGGGAAAGAAGGGGTCAACTTCAGGGCTGTTCTGACCAGGGAGGATTGCATGGAGACCATCTGGGGAGTGGGGGAGGGTGGGGGTTCCATCATTAGCCCCCAGTGCTGAGCTCTCCTGGGGGGGACCCGCCTCCTGACCCATCCTCCAGCCATCCTGGTACCTCTCCAGCCCCCCGAAACAAGGGCGGGGGCTCGAACACATTGTGGGAAGAGGGAGAGAAGGGCTAATCTTGTCTCTCAACGAGGGGGGAACTGACCAGAACTACTGGAAATTTTCCCACAAGCTGAGCGGTGAGGGACTCCTTTGTTACTTTCAGATGTTGACACGTTGGGGCCCAGTGGTCCCAGCTGGGGAATTTGTTTTTTCTTTAGACATCCATAAAAGCTTAACCATGGCCAAGGATGTTTAATGAGTCTTCTCCACCTCTGGAGACATCAGAACTGCTCAGCAGTCTGGGAATTGTTGTATAAATCATTGCACCTCCACACTGTGGAATATTATAGAGCTGTGAAAAAGGACAGGCTCAATTTCTGTGTCACCCGATGAAATGTCCTCAGCACATGACAGAGTGAAAAAGGCGAGTTGTAGAAGCATGTTTCTAGGACAATCTCCCGTTTGTAAAAGGAAAAAGGCACAGAGAAGAAACCCTGTGGCAGCTGCTCACCCTGGTAACTTTAGAGGGGTAGGGTTGGAGAAAGGAACAGGGAAATTTATCTTATTTATTTATTGTGGTACTGGGGATTGAACCCAGGTGCATTCTACCTCTAAGCTACAACCCCAGCTCACTTTTATTTTTTGTTTTGTTTTGAAACAGAATCTTACTAAGTTGCTGAGGGTCTCACTAAATTGCTAAGGCTGGTCTCAAACCTGCAATCCTCCTGTCTCAGCCTCCCAAGTCGTGGGGTAACAGGTGTGCTCCACCATGCCTGCCTTACTGATTTATTTTTAATAATTTGTTGTTTAATATATTATAAAGAGTATGTGCTTGGAATGCACTTGTAACAAGCCTGTGACGCTTGTTTTGTAAAAGTTCCAGGAGTCCCCAGATATGTGCAGGATCAAAATAATCTTGTGTCTGAACTTCAGTCCTTGGCCCTTGATATATGAAGAAATGCAGGATGGAGGATCGAAAGAGCAAGATGGGAATGTTTAGTTCAACATTTCACCTCTTGGATGGTTTGTAAAGCTTTAATAACACAGGGGCCTTGAGGCAGCCAGTGATTAACAATACTTCATCATCGGGGTGTGTGTTGAACGTGGAAATCCTACCACCTGGTCACCTGGCTGCACCCCTTATTAACATGAACCCCGCTCCAGCTGGTTCTAGAGATGCATATTCTGGCTGACAGCTTGGAGATGAGTGACTGTCATGTCATGCTTCTTGGTGTGACCCTCTACTGTCTGTGCAGCTGACAGCTAGAGAGAGAGAGAGAGAGAGAGAGAGAGAGAGAGAGAGAGAGCGCCAGAGCTGGGTAAGTGGGTCTTTTGGGTGCATCCGTGACGTTCAGCCCTGGAGGCTGTGACAGGGGAAGGTGATATTGTCCTCGATGGAGTAGTCACAGACCCGAGCAGAGCAGCTGGCTACAGATGAAACCACTTAGAAATAGCATCCCGTGTAGCTGGGTGTGATGGCACGTGCTTATAATCCCAGTACTTGGGAGGCTGAGACAGGAGGATTGCAGGTTCAAGACCAGCCTCAGCAGCTTAGCAAGATCCTGTTTCAAAATAAAAAGTAAAATGGGGCCGGGGGTGTAGCTTGGAGGTAGAATGGCCTTGGGTTCAATCCCCAGTCCCCCCCCCCAACACACACACAAAAGAAATGGTGTCCCGTTTCCTTTGGTGAACAGGTTGCTCGTTATTCCGCAGCAGTTCTGGCTGAGCCTGCAGAGTGGGTGCTGCAGAGGTAGTGGTGGGTGGAGGGAGGGGTGTGGAGGGGTCTTCCCTCCTCCCACCTCCGTCCTGTCTCCTCCTTCCTGCTCTCAGAGTGGGGAGCCCTCGTGCACCCCTGGCACTCCCCATGGGCCTGGCCTTTCCCTGCCCCTTCCCTGTCTGTACCGGGGATTGAACCTGGGGGCGTTCTACCTCCGAGCTACACCCCCGGCCCTATTTTTTTATCCTTTATTTTGAAACTGGGTCTCACGATGTTGCAGAGGGCCTCACTAAGTAGCTGAGGCTGGCCACGAACCCGGATCCTCTGGTCTCTGCCTCCCAAATACTGGGATTACAAACGTGCGCCACCATGCCCGGCTAACAAGAGCCTTTTTGCACACATGTTTAGCCAGATGGGTAACTCTAGCGGATAAATCCCAGGTATTTGGGTAGACTGAGGGGTAGAATGACTCAGGGCTAGGTAGCGATTTCTGTTGTCAAAAAGCATCCCCCCTCTTTATAAAAGTGCTGTGTGCCCAAGGCACAACACATGGAAAATACAGAAAGATACAAAGAAAATTAAATAGCAAATCCCTCCACAGCTCCTCCAGTCTAAATTACCACTTGCAACACACACACACACAAACACACACACACACGCAAAATAGTATAGTTTGCATATTCATTGCTAATCCGTTCTTTTCAGGTATACTACCAATAGCTATACATATTCATTGAGACCATTTTTCCCCCAAATGGAAAACTTTCAAACAACACAAAACATAATCCAATAAAATCTTTGTCTTAGTCCATTTTCAGTTGCTATGACTGAATGCCACAGACTGAGTAATTTATAAAGAATAAAGGTTTATTCAGCTTGTGGTTATCGAGGCTGGGAAGTTCAGAATCGGGCGACAGCATCTGGCGAGGGTGTCCTCACTGCATCGTGACACTGTGGAGGGCATCTCGTGGCGAGACAGAGCAGCATGTGAGCCTCGGTCTCTCTTCCTCATTGTATAAAGCTACACATACCACCATGAGGGCCCTACCCTCATGATGAGCTCAACTAACCCTAATTACCTCCCAATCGCCCCACTTGGTCCCACCTCTTAATACCTCCAATGAGGATTGTAATGGTTTGGATTTAGAATGTCCGCCTATCCCTCCTGGAAACCAGACAGCTATGTTGGAGGTGGGGCTTGGTTGCCAAGGAGAGGTCCTGGGGGAGTGGCCTTGGGATTATATAACATCCCTTCTCCCCTTGTTCCCTCTCTTGCTTCCTGCCTCCTTGATGTGAGAGCAGAGGACTTGCTGTCTCTCTTCTCTGCTTCCTACCGCCATGCTCTGAGCTCTGCAGACCCTGCCTGACATGGACTGTACCTCTGAAATCTCCAAAAACAATGAGCAGATAAATGTTCCCTTCTCTGAGGTGTGTATGGTCAGGCTTATTGGGTCATAGTAGTGAGAATGTTGACTGAAACAGGGATTAAATCTCATCATGAGTTTTGGTGGGGAAATTCAAATTTTAGTAATCTCTTATTATCACAGCCCTCAGGAATAACCGTTGCTACTTTAGAAAATAATTTCTAGGCCTTTTCCCTATGCAGATACATGCTAGAATGTAATCCCTACTGGGTATTGGCTTGCTTTATCCACCCCTGTGTCCTCAGCCCCTGGAGGAATATCTGGCATGTATATGGTAGGTGCTCAGTAAATATTGTTAAGTGATCGAAAAATATAAATGCATATTTAACAGGGTTCCTGGAGCAGAGTAAAATTTTAAAATTTTTTCCAAAACTTAGAAAACTCTCACTTAATACATTATATGCATTTTCTGCTTTCCAGGAAGGAGACTGGAGTTTCTGTTTGAGGAGGACTGTGATAGTTAATCTAAGTTGTCAACTTGACCTGATCATGACACACCCAAGATTATGTGATTTTGGGTGTGTAACAGCAGATTAAAGAGAAAGCCCTGCCCTGAATGTAGGCAGCAGAATTCTGATAGGTGCGGACTTAGATAAAAAGGGAGAAGCGACTCGTGTGCGCGACTCGTTCCGAGGAAAGCAGATCTG
>PVJS01049591.1:0-14620 GCA_004027185.1 Glis glis | reverse complement strand
GAGAGAGAGAGAGAGAGAGAGAGAGAGCTGAGGCTGGCCACGAACCTGGATCCTCTGGTCTCTGCCTCCCAAAGTACTGGGATTACAAGCGTGCGCCACCACGCCCGGCCCTTGTCCATTTTTTGATTGGGTTATTTGGTTTTTTATTGTGTTGTTTGTTTTTATTGAGTGTTCTATATGTGTCTGTCAGGTCTAGTTGACATAGTTTTCTTCACATCTTCTATTTACTTGTTGATTTTCTATCTAGTTGAAAGTAGGGTAGTGAAGTCTTCAACTATGATTGTAGAACTATTTCTCTGTCATGGTTTGCTTTATATATTTTAGGGTTCAGGTATATGTTTTTAATGTAGGTGTATGTTTATAAATGCTAAACCTTCCTTATGGATTGACCACTTTTTTCAATATAAAATGTCCTCTTTCTCTTGAAACAATTTTTGACATAAAATTCATTTTGTATGATGTTAGTAGACACCACAGCTCTCTTTTGGTTATTATTTTCATGGAATATCTATTGCCATCCATTCAATTTCAACCTATTTGTGTCTTTTGATCTCATATACAATATCTACTTATATATTTTTAAGTCCATTTTGCTAATCTCTGCCTTTCAATTGGAAAGTTTAATCTATCAAGTCCCAATATTGAAGGACTTATTTCTGCCATTTTGCTAATATTTTTTGTTCTTCAGTTCCTCCAAAACTCTCTTTTTTATATCTAATTGATATTTTTAGTGTATTAGTTTTTATTCTGTTCTCATTCTTTTTATTGTATATGTTTTAGCTCTTTTTTCCTTGTTACCTTGGAGATTACAGTTAATATCCAAATTTATAATAATCTAGTTTTAATTAACACAAACTTAGTCAAAATAGTATATTAAAACTTTTCTTCTGGATTGCTCCTTCCCCTTTGTGTTGTTATTGTCACAGTTATATTTTTAAACATTATGTGCACATTGACATATGCATCTTTTAAGTCATATAGAAAAAAGAGGAATTATCAACCAAAAGTAGGATAATACTGACTTTTATATTTACCTACATAATTATCTTTCTTGACGTTTTTATTATCTGTATGGCTTCAAGTTGCTACCTAGAGTCCTTTAATTTCAGGACACTAAAGGACCCATTGAACATTTCTTGGAGGGCAAGTGTACTAGCAAGGAACTCGTTCAGTTTTTGTTTATCAGAAAATGGCTTGATTTCTCTCTTATTTTCGAAATTCAATTTTGCCACATATAGAATTTTAGGTTAACAGTGTTATTTTTCTTTCAGCACTTTAAATACATCACCCCACTGACTTGTGGCCTCCATGGTTTCTAGTGAGAAATCAGCTGTTACGTTATTGAGGATCCTTGTACATGAGTCACTTCTCTCAGTGCTTTCATGATTCTCATGATTCTCGCTTTGTCTTTCAACACTTTGGTTATAATGTGTCTTTCTGTGATCTGTGTGAGTTTATCCTAGTTAGAACTTATTAAGCTTCTTGGATGTGTTCTATGTCTTTCATCAAATATGGGAAGTTTCTGGCTATTTGTTCAAATATTCTTTCTGCCCCTTTCTCTCGTTTATCCCTTTGGAACTTCCACTATGTTTATGTTGGTATGCTTGATGTTGTTTAGGTCCTGTGTATTTTTTGTTCTTTTTTACCCCTGCTCCTCAGTCTACATAATTTCAATTGTTCTACCTTTAAGTTCACTGATTCTTTTTTTTTTTGTCTGCTCAAATCTATATGTCTCTGTAAAACTTTTCATTTAAGTTATTGAACCTTTCAACTCCAGAATTTTTATTTGCTCTCTCTCTCTCTCTCTCTCTCTCTCTCTCTCTCTCTCTCTCTCTCTCTGTATATGTTAAGGTTGAACCCAGGGTCTTAAGCATGCTAGTCATAACTGAGCTACATCCTCAGCCCTATTTTATTTCATTTCATTTCACTCTATTGTTTTTCATTTTATTTTAGACAGGATCTCACTAAGTTGACCAGGCTTGCCTCAAACTTGCAATCCTTCTGCCCAAGTCTCCCAAGTAGCTGGAATTATAGGTGTGTCCCTTCCCTCCTAACTAATTTCTGTTTCTTTATTAATAATTCTCTATTTGGTGAAATGTTGTTCTCCTGATTTTCTTTTCTTTTTTTTTTTTTTTGAGGTACTGGAGATTGAACCCAGGGGCTTCTACCTCCGAGCTACACCTCCAGCCCTATTTTTTATTTTTTATTTTGAAACAGAGTCTCACTAAGTAGCGGAGGGCCTCACTAAGTAGCTGAGGCTGGCCGCGAACCTGAATCCTCTGATCTCAGCCTCCCAAGTACTGGGATTATAAGCGTGCGCCACAATGCCCAGCTCTGATTTTTTTTAAAATCTCTTTGAGCATATTTAAAACAGTTGCTATAAAGACCGTATCTAGTAAATCCTGTGCCTGGGCTTCCCCAGGGACAGTTTCTATTATTTTTTTCTCTGTGAGTGGACCATAATTTCTTGTTTCTTTGCAAGATTCATATTTTTTGTTGAAACTGGACATTTTGAATATTATAAAGTGAAAACTTAGGAAATCAGATGAACCCCCCCCAGGGTTTATTGCTGTTGCTTGTTTTGATTGTTCCTGTCTTTGGTGACTTTTTTGACTATTTTTATAAAGAACATATTCTTTGATATGTTTAGCCACTGAAGTCTCTGTTCCATTAGCTTAGTGTTCAGCTAGTTATTTGTCAGAAATTTCCTTTAATGCCTAGAGAAAAGAAAATAAACCTCCCCTACTCTTTGCAGATTGGTTATGTGTTGGGCAGTCTTTCAGTGGTCACTCAGGCAGCTTTCAAATCCGCCTTAGCCTTCACTTCCTGTCATATAGTGCCAGAAGTAATTGCTTAGGGTTTTCTCAGGTCTTTTCTGAGCACATGTCCAGCCCTAGACATGCACATGCCTTCTAGATACCCTGGGATATATAGGGGTTTCTCAAAATCCAAATCCTCCCAAATATCTCCTTTACTAGCCTATTCTTTCGTGGGCTTTTTGATGTCTATTGCTTGCTCCAACCTTTAACCCTTGCCCCGTATGGCAGCAGCTAGTGCATTTTGCCTGTATGTGCTCCTGAAAAATGCTACCCACAAGCCACCTCAGCTTTGAGGAAGCTTTAAGGCAAGCCTTTGAGATGATCCTTCAGGGAGACACCAGATGTGTGAAAACATTGCTCCACAATTTTTTGAGAATGTAGTCTGTATTGCTTCCTCTGTTACTAGATACCTATACTAGAAATATGGGATGTCTTCAAGAATACCAGCAAGCGGGGGAGGGCACTATGGTAAAGGGTAAGTTAGAATTCCAAGTTATTAAAATTCAGCAGTTTTCTTTCTTTAGTGTTCCTGTGGTTTTTGTAATTTTGAGCTTCCGGAATTCTGAAAAAGTTGATTGTGACTGCTTTTCTAGGATTTGTTGCTTTTGCAGAAGGATGGAATTTGGAGTCCCCCACTCTATCATGTTTTCACCCTCTTTAGGATTCCAATTTTTCTATATTCTGTGAGCTATACTTCTACATTTCAAAGTTGGTATCATTTATATCTGTTCTATATCCATAAAACTTTGTCAATCAGTAGCATTTAAAGGTGGCTAACAGTGTTAAGTTTCTGTAATGTATCTAGTTTTTACTTCAGAGTTAAACAGTATACTATGATTATTTCTCCTTTTGTGCTCCCTCAGTCATTTAAGGAGAATAGTCCTAGTATCAAATTCAAATGGCCCTCTCTTCATTACACTTCAAGAGCTATCCAACCCCTAGCCCTACTTTAGTTTGCTTCATATTTGAGCCATGATTTTCTTAGATTGTTTTTCTCTGGAGTTTCTGATTGCCCTTTTTTGTTTAAGGAAATTTGCTGCCTATATTATAGTACTAATTTCTTTTAGCTTCTTGTTTGTCTGTTGAATAGAACCTACTCTTGTTGAAGTCTGCTGTCTCAACGACCTAATATAGACTTGTTTCCTCTTGAATCATTCTTTACAGTTTATTATTTTATGTCATATTATTATTGCCCTTTGACTTTTTTCTGGCATGTCTCTTTGTCATATCCCCAAGTACTTCTACTCTTTCAAACTATAAGTGATAAAATTCCTCAGATTTTGGTAGTGGGCTTTCTTCTTGCTCTCTGCTTTCCCTCTAAGAAATCTTAGATATGCCTTTGACTTTAGATTCTGTTTATATGCTGAGGACATCAAAATGTATACCTTTAATTTTATGGTTTACCTTTATATTGTGTTCTTTACTACATAAATGTCTAAAAATGTTTTCCCATTTTGTCTTCCTAAAGTTTTAGAATTTGGCCTTTCCTAAGTCTTTATTATGCCTGGAATTAACTTTTATGCTTGAGGTTAAGGTCTGGATGTTTATTCTCCCATGGGAATAGTCAATTACTCTAGTTCTTTTTATTGAGTATTCAATAGTCAATTACTCTAGTTCTTTTTATTGAGTATTCTTTCCTTTTCCCACTGATCTCTAATGCCATTCTACCAGACTGTTTTGTTGGCCATGGGAGAAGGAGGTGGGGGTGTCATTTAACAGATCTTAATTGATGCTTCTGTATCTCCCATACTTACTCTTTTTCCTTTTCCAGAGTTCTGTTGAGTAATTTGGCTGCCATCTTTGTTCATATCCCCATTGCATATTCAAGGCTACGGCTTCCCCCCCCTTCTTCATCCACTCATTAGTCTTCACTTTTCAGCTTCCACAAATTTGCTGACCTCTCCTGCTGCCAATAGTCCTCCCTATTGTGCTTCTTGTTGTGGGTTTATACCTTTTCAATTACTTTCCCATTCTATAATGGGATCTTGGCAGGAAAGGTTTTAAATACTTGCACTCAATCTATCTGCTATTTAATCTGAAAGTGCAAGTAAAGAGTTTTTTTTTTTTTTTTGTGGTCCCGGGGATTGAACCCAGGGGCGTTCTACCTCTGTGCTACACCCCCGGCCCTATTTTTTTATACTTTATTTTGAAACCGGGTCTCACGAAGTTGCGGAGGGCCTCACTAGGTAGAGAGAGAGAGAGAGAGAGAGAGACAGGGAGGGAGGGAGGGAGGGAGGGAGAGAGAGCGAGCGAGCTGAGGCTGGCCACAAACCCGGATCCTCCCGGTCTCCGCTTCCCAAAGTACTGGGATTACAAGCGTGCGCCACCATGCCCGGCCGTGGTAAAGAGTTTTAAATGTTACAAGTTGTACTACTATATTCTCTATAAATCATTAAAATTCATCTTTTGAGAATGATATGGGCCTCCCTCTTTCTGAAGGTGGAGAGCTACTCCAGAGAGCTACAAGTCTCTTCCTCAGTGTTTCAATTTGTTTTTTAATACTACATAAGGTTTTCCATTTAAGTAATCATTTATAGTTTTTACTATTTCGTAATGCCAAAAAAGTGGCCAATTCTTGTGTTACAGTGTCTGTGACCTTTGGCTTCTGGGTGTGCAACTAAATGCCTGGTAACAAGTGTCCATGAAAAAAATTATAGGCACATAAAGGGAAGAAAGTCTTTAAAACTTTGCTATGTCCCATTAATGATTTCACTGTTCACTGTACTTGGGATAGCTGCACAGTAAAACGACAGATGGTAGGTTTCTTTTGCCTGGCAGAAATGGGGAAATACTTGGTGTAATGTTTTCTTTGCTTACATTGGATGCGTGCAGTGAAGCTGGTTTATTTTTGGTCATTTCCTGTCTATGAACGCTGGTGTTTTAGCCAACACTACTATAATAAAATATAATGCATAAAATGAATTTCCACACCTATGAATGTTGTAATAGAAATTCGTAAAAATAAGTTATTATAGGAATCAGCACCACTTATTCATTGGGAAAAAAATCTTCCGAAAGATTTCAAGTATTTCTGTTCTAGCCTGTTATAAAAAGCCCAAAGGTTAAAAAAAAATACATAAACCTCTGAAAACTGTCTTTTTTTCCATCCTGAGACATTTAGGAATATGTTCTAGATTTTGCTTGGCTTTCAGGAACTCATTACTGCATTAAGTATCCTGCGTTTTCTTAGGGTCTTCCACTAAATGAGAGGACATAGAAAAATTTTCTGATTCATTCTTATATATAAAGATCAAGTTGAATAGATGGACATTTGAGCTTGAAATTAACCACTAAAGATCTTGAGGCTAATCCCTATTTGATGTCATACTGCCTGCTGTATTTTACATACAAGGACACTAAAACTCAAAGAAATTAAAAAGCTTGCTCCCCTCCCTCCCCCAAAACATCTACTTATCAGTGATAGATATGGAATTTGAATTAAGGTCTGTCTGATATTTTTGCCAATGCCATTTCAGCTACACCATACCATTTTTCTTGTTAAGCTCTCATAAGGGCTACTACACAGGTCTTCATACAGTGTAGTAGTATCATCTAGCTTCTCGCTGCTCTATCTTCCACAAAGCTGATCAATTTATCTGTCAGAAATGAGTCTTTGAAGCCAGGCGTGGTGGCGCACGCTTGTAATCCCAGTACTTTAGGAGGCAGAGACCGGAGGATCCGGGTTCGCAGCAGCCTCGGCTCTCTCTCTCTCTCCGTCTCTCTCTCTCTCTCTCTCTCTCTACTTAGTGAGGCCCTCCGCAACTTCATGAGACCCGGTTTCAAAATAAAGTATAAAAAATAGGGCCTGGGGTGTAGCACGGAGGTAGAACGCCCCTGCATTCAATCCCTGCTACCGCAAAAAAAAAAAAAATTAAATTAAAAAAAAAAAAGAAATGAGTCTTTGAGGCAAATGGCATATTTCCTTCATCTTTGTATCCCCAGCACTAATACTTAACTCCATGTATAGTACTTTGGAGTTGCTTAAAAATATGCATTAATATATGGCCTTTTTACTTTTTTATTTAAAAATCTTTTTCTGTTCCTCAACTCTATAGGATAAAATATGAATTTTCAGGCTCATATCAGCTACTACTCTCCTGTATGTTCAGTCCTGAGTTCCAGCTGCTCTGAAATTGTGCTTACATGAATATGTAACACATAATCTGACTTCTGTTCCTTTCTTCGTTATGTCCCCTCCTTCTACTCCTGATGAAATTCTACTATTCATCACTCAAGATTCAGTTCAAATGCTACTTCCTTTTGAAACCTGACGTCTCCCCTCAAAAAGAATTAGTCATTCCTTCCTGTATTCCCATAGCATATGGTTTAAATATTCATTATATGACAAAAAGCACATTATATTACTTTTATGTATATATTTATCTTCTCTTCCATCTCCCATTCAGATTGGGAGCTCTTTGAGATCAAATATATCTTGATTTATTTTTATATCTTCAGGGCCTAACACAATATTTGACACATAATAAGCTCTCCACAAAAAAAGATAAAGTGTGTGTGTGTGTGTGTGTGTGTGTGTGTGTGTGTGAGTGTGTGTGTGTGTTTGGTGCTGGGGATTGGACCCAGAGACATTCTTCCTCCAGCCTTTTCTACTTTTTATTTTGAAACAGGGTCTCACTAGGTTACTGAGAGTCTCCCTACGTTGCTGAGACTGGTCTTAAACCTGAAATTCTCCTGTCTCAGCCTCCCAAGAACTGGGATTACAGACATGCGCCACCATGCCCGGCAAAAGATTAGTTTAATCAGATGTTGAGGTTATTTCAATGTAGAAATTAAATGCCCTGTGTTTATTAGGTTTATTTCAGTAGGATTAGGACAGTTATATTTCGGGAACCATATAGCCCAATAAAAGTAAGCAATGATTTTGATACATCCAAAAACTTGCACATGATCTCTATACTGACTGTCCTTATCAATACAGATAATTTAGTGGTGTATTCCAGAATTCTTAACACAGAGCCTTGTATATAGTGGACTTTCAGCAAATGTTAAGTGAATTATGAATGAACAAATGAATTAATATGTATGTATCCATAACTAAAAAGATGTGGACATATCTACAAGGAAAACTGGAAGGACAATTCCCAACATACAAACATTGTTTAACAGGTTATCTGAGTGTCTCTCTCTCTCTCTCTCTCTCTCTCTCTCTCTCTCTCTCTTTCTCTTTCTTCTTTCTTTCCTTTCCTGTACTGGAGATTGAATCCAGGGCCTTGCACATGCTAGGCAAGTACTTTAACATAGAGCTACATCCCACAGCCCTCTAAGTCATTTTTCATCTGAACATATCTCCCTAGAGTAACAAATTTATTAATATTGGCCATAATTTCAGACTAAACTCAAAACCCTCATTCAGAAAATAACTGGTCAGGATTAGGTATTGTATGACCCATTAACAGGTGCTACATTTCCTATTGAAAAGGATGAGTTGGTATACAGCCCAGCAAACTCACATTTGTTTTTCCCAGTATCCTTGTGAGAGCTGTGTAAGTTGGAGGTATTTGCTGTTGTAACCATGTTACTGTTTTGCTGACTATAGACTAATTTTTATTTTACTTATTTTCCCAGTAGTTTGACAAAAGTTTACATAAAATAAATCATTCTTTTCTGATGACAGACTTTTTATTTTGGAATTTTTATTCTTAAATTTTTAATGATATAAGCCGGGCGTGGTGGTGCACGCTTGTAATCCCAGTACTTTGGGAGGCGGAGACGGGAGGATCTGGGTTCGCGGCCAGCCTCAGCTCTCTCGCTCTCTCCTTGTCTCTCTCTCTTGCTCTCTCTCTCTCTCTCTCTCTCTCTCTCTCCTTAGTGAGGCCCTCCGCAACTTCGTGAGACCCGGTTTCAAAATAAAGTATAAAAAATAGGGCCAGGGGCGTAGCGTGGAGGTAGAACGCCCCTGCGTTCAATCTCCGGTACCGCAAAAAAAAAAAAAATCTTTTTTTAATGATATAGAAAAATAAAAGCAAGACATTTCCAAGCATTATATAGGACGAACATATAATATAGGACAACATCATTTCCCCAAAAATTATTCATGTTTTGGGTACATAACTTTTAATTCCCCATCATTTTTACATTAAAACTAAACCTTTTATTGTGGCCATCAGGCATCCCTACATCAATTAGTATTTTTTCCCCTTCACCTTCTTCATTATATGTCTTTGCTTCCCTATGTCAACCTTCTTGCTGACCCTTATTTTGTGCTTACCTGTATCACTGATTCTGCCCCTTTGGTCATCTTTCTTAAGCATCTTTCTTAAGATTCAACAGATACTCATTACATTTTTCTCACTTCAGCCAAATGCAGTTGTGCATGCCTGTCATCTCAGTACTTGGGAGACTGAGACAGGAGAATCATAGGTTGGAAATCAGCCTCAGCAAATTAGTGAAACTCTCAGCAACCCAGTGAGACCCTGTTTCAAAATAAAAGATGAAATAGGGCTCAGAGGTAGAACACCCGTGGATTCAATCCCCAGTAACACATAAATTTTTTTCTCATTCATTAATTCATTCCAAAAATACTTATTTAGCAAAGCATGTGCTAATAGCTATGGTAGACATTGACTCTGCTAGAGTAAATGTAGCAAAATTCGAGCCTTCAAGGGTGACAGTGTTTAGTAAGTAGAACAGACAAATCAACAGGTAATTGCAGTATGCGGTGGTAAGTGCTATAATCAGAGTATGTACTCTTCATCATGCCTTTTTTATTTTAGTGGCAGTGGAAATCGAACTGTTCTCCTTTGTCCCATTCCAGTAGCTCAGTGTGTCACCAAAAACACAATATACAGAACTGATTCTTATCTTTGTGCTATCAGCCTTTACCTTTCTAAGACTATATAATCTAAGACTATTCATATATTACTGCTCATCGATTATTATTATTATCTCTTAAGCCCTAAGTCTGATAAAAATTAAGCCTTTTTATATTTTCTTGGTTTTATATTCACTTAGAGAAGACTGATGCCATTAACTAGCTTGTTAACCGAATAGACAAATGTATAAAGGGTTAATTGTTACCACTGAAATAAGTATGATATGAGAATATATCAGCGTCATTCCCGGTACTCCATATGAGGGGGGAGGGGGACACTAAGAGCTCTGTGCATGTATGTTAACATCAAATTGATATTCATTGTGATGTGAGACTACAATGCACCAATAAAAGGAAAAAATGGTTTGTCATATCTCTTAACAGCATTTTAAAAATGTTAAAGATATTTAATAATTAACTAATAATATAAATTGTAAAAAGACCATTACTATATCTCAGAATCCCCAAATATGAAAAAAAATATGGCCTTTAAGTCTCAGGGAACTCTATATGGAACAAAAGGCAAAACTGTAAACATGTAATTAAGACACAGTGTGAGAATTAATGTATTTAGAAGAATGTGTAAAAGTGCATAGCCACAAAAAAGGAGAACAAACACAAAGGGCAAATAAGTACTGTCTGAAAGCAGAAATCCCAGAATGAAAACACAGAGAGCAAAAGCCACGCGCTGCTTAAGTTTTGAGGTTGGTAAAACAAATAGTTATATCTCTATTCACAAAGCAAAAATTTTGCATTGAATCAAGATATTTTATTTATTCTCTAGCTATCATTTTAGTAACCTTTTATAGAAAATATGGCTCCTATGTTGGAAATAATAACAATTACCATATTTATGTATATGAAGTGATATTGTATATTTATAATATAAATAATGAATTATTTTCCATCATTTCTTATTTCAAACCTTTTATAGAAAATATGGCTCCTATGTTGGAAATAATAACAATTACCATATTTATGTATGTGAAATGATTTTGTGTATTTATAATATAAACGATGAGTTATTTTCCATCATTTCTTATTTCAAACTAGGGAGGAATTCTTCAATTATTTTAATGATTATACCTGGAGTATACATTTATAAAATTTCAAAAAACATTGAAATATTAAAAACTGAAAGTGAAAGTTACCACTTAATTCAAGATCTGAGAGATAAACTATTTTTAATACCTATTTTATGGTTTTTTGCTTTTGTTTTTTTGTGGTGCCAGGGATTGAACCCAGGGGCATTCTATCTCCAAGCTATACTCCCAGTCCTATTTTTTATTCTTTATTTTGAAACAGTCTCACTAAATTGCAAAGGGCCCCACCTAAGTAGCTGAGGCTGTCAGTGAACCTGTGATCCTCCTGTCTCAGCCTCCCAAGTACTGGGATTACAAGCATGTACCACCACGCCCAGCTCCCCCCACCTTTTAAAAAAATGTTTTGAAACAGGGTCTCACTAGGTTGCTGAGACTCTCGATAAGTTGCTGAGGCTTCTCTCGAAACTGCAATCTTCTGTCTCAGCCTCCCAAGTACTGGGATTACAGGCATGTCCCACCATGCCCAGCTATTTTTTGTTTTGCAGACATATTCCTATGTTGTATGATTCTTACTATAAAATATTATTTTGTAAAATGCATTTTTTTCTAGCCAGATAGCTTTATAGATCGGGGAAACCTATTTATACTGACACGAAAAAAATATCCATGATAAAGTAAATGGGGAGGCTCATGCCTGTAATCCCAGCTACTCCAGAGGCTGAGTCAGGAGGATTGCAAGTTCAAAGCCAGTCTGGGCAATTTAGTGAGACCTTATTTCAAAATTAAAAGGATTGGGGATTAGTTTAGTGGTAGAGTGCCCTTGGGTTCAATCCCCAGTACCAGAACATTATATATATATGTATGTATATATACATATATATGTTATCTTTCATTAACATAAGTAATTTGTGTTTAGAGGGTTTTTTTTTTTTTTGCGGTACCAGGGATTGAACCCGGGGCGTTCTACCTCCGCGCTACGCCCCCGGCCCTATTTTTTATACTTTATTTTGAAACCGGGTCTCACAAAGTTGCAGAGGGCCTCACTAAGTAGAGAGAGAGAGAGAGAGAGAGAGAGAGAGAGAGACAGGGAGAGAGAGAGAGAGAGCGAGCTGAGGCTGGCCGCGAACCCGGATCCTCCGGTCTCCGCCTCCCAAAGTACTGGGATTACAAGCGTGCGCCACCACGCCAGCTTAGAGGTTTTTTTTGCTCATAATTTTCCTATTTTTAATTAAACATATGATTAGAATAATACAAAACTTTCAGATAGTCCGTAGTGAAATAAGCTAAAGTGCTCTGGGTTTAATCATGGAAATGATTATAAAATCATAGAGAGCTCTGCAATGTGGCTCTATTCTGCCATGCGCCCTGTGTGATAAGACTTCCGCTTTGCATTTCCAGGTCCCTCGACTCCGGACTCACCAGTGCTTTGCTGGGCTTGTCTGTCATCGACACTCACCTGGTTGAAGTGGACGGGGACACGCTTTCCCTGTATGGCTCAGGAGCGCTAGAAAGCCTGGATCGCAATTGGAGTGTGCAGACGGCAGGAATGGTCACCACAGTCTCCTTCATGTTCATAGAATTTGATGAAATTGTCCAAGTGCTCCCTAAATTGAAGATTAAATTTCCTAATTCTCTGGTAAATGTTTCCTTTTACTAGTATATTTGAATTATTCTTAATCATGACTTGTGTATTCAAGCCAAAGACCTGTTTTAACTCTTATTTTTGCAGTTTCTCTTTGGCAGGAACACTAAGCATTTGTGTTGATTTTCTGGTGCTGGGACTTAAATTAGTAGTTATAAATAGCCTTGTGGTTTTGTGTTAATATTAGAAATTATATCTCTAAAAAAATGATCCTTAGTCACATTGGCACATGCCTGTAATCCCAGTACTTGGGAGGCTGAGACTGGAGGATCACAGGTTCAAGACCAGCCTCAGCAACTTAGTGAGACCCTATTTCAAAATACAAATGGCTGGGGGTATAGCTCAGAGGTAAAATACCCCTGGGTTCAGTCCTCAGTACTAAAAAAAAAAAAAGAGAGAGAGAGAGAGATCCTTTATAGAGTATGAAAGACTAACAATTTTATTCAAATGGTATATTTCTACTTTATAACTCATTCAACAGGATCACATAGCCCCATATTATGTATTCAGGTTTTGAACCTGGTATTGATGGGACATGTACATTTATTATATAATTTTTACAGGAGTCCCCTAACAACATTGAAAATAATTTTAGTAGCTCATTAAAGTTACTTTGAGAGGTTGGCCTTCCCCGATTATGGTGCTATTATATTATTTACTAGTCTTCATTTGCAGAAACTGTGATTTTTATTATGAGTTCCCTCTCGTGTTTTTAGTGTGTCTTCCTGTTAGCTGAGTGATTTACCTCACTTGCCTTTTTGTCAGTTTTGGGGTGGAGGTTGTACTTCATCCTCCCTAAAGAAAAGAGATAGAAGTAGAGAGAGTGTGTTTAAAAATAGGCATCCAAATTCACAGAATATTTGCATTAACATTTAAGTTTTAGTGATTTGATTTTTCTATAGCCAATTTAACAAGCCTACATAGTTTTGGCAAGATACAAACAATAATGACTAAAACTGATTCTTCTCAGGAGCATTATGAGCCCTGTATTTATAAATTTCTAAAATTTTCATTTCCAAACTTTCTTTTGTAGGTTTAATATCAATGTTAAGTGCATAGAATCATTATAATGCCTGGGTCTGAATATTTGATATTTATATAACTTAGAAGAATCTTAGTTTGTTATTAAGGAAGGATGTCCTTTGCAGAAGGTATCATCCAGAATTTAATATTGGATGGATTCCATCAGTGATGCAATGGCCAGACTAAAGTTATTTAAATTTAGTACATTCAGTTGATTTAATGTAATTGAAGACATATTTGCTAAGCCGAAAGGTTACTTGGGCAATGATCAGCAAAACTTTAATGCTAATATTTTAAGATGGTTAAACTTGATGTTCAGATTTTTGTGTGTTTTGTTATTGTAGCACCTTAAATTCAAGGAAACAAATCTTGTAATGCTACAGCAATTTAATGCACTAGCACAACTTCGTCGTATCGACCAGTTGACAATCGATCCTCAAGGAAACCCAGTTGTCAATTTTACACTCTGGAAGTACTATGTACTGTTTAGGCTGAGCCATTTTAGTATGCAGAAAATAAATGGAACAGAGGTAAGCAAAAAACTAAGCAAACTGCAGAATAAAAATGTTACTTTTTAGGGAAAATAGTGATTAAAATCATCAGGAATCTAAGTAACCATGCTAGAACTTTTGAGAAATATATTTTTTTAATCTTGACAATTCAAAATGTCAATCAGCAACTTAGTGAGGCCCTCTGCAACTTAGTGAGACTCTTGTTTCACTTGTTATATATACCTGAAATATAATCTTTGGCATTATATAGTAATGTACACTACATTTCTTTGTATGCAAGAGAATGATCTTGCTTGAGGTAGAATTCAGTTTAATTGTGAACATGAAGAAAATAATGGAGTAGTGACCCGTATTGGCCACTAGGTGACTATATTGGACCAAATAACTCAGTAGTCAGCTAAAGGAAGAATTTGAGGAAGCAACAGCCTCATTAACTGTGAAGGTACAGGGTAAGGAAGGGTTAGTCTGCACTGATGCAAGTGTATGAGATGTTTACGAATTGTGGATTTGTTTTTCAGACTATGCCTATATAGTACGCTATAGCTAATGTTAAGACTGAGTTGTTAGCTGGGCGTGGTGGCGCATGCTTGTAATCCCAGTACTTGGGAGGCGGAGACCGGAGGATTCGGGTTCACAGTCAGCCTCAGCTACTTAGTGAGGCCCTCCGCAACTTCGTGAGACCCGGTTTCAAAATAAAGTATAAAAAATAGGGCCGGGGGTGTAGCGCGGAGGTAGAACGCCCCTGGGTT
>PVJS01049590.1:0-14618 GCA_004027185.1 Glis glis | reverse complement strand
TTTTTTTTTTTTGGTGGTACTGGGGTTGGAACCCAGGGGCATTCTACCTCCAAGCTACACCCCCCAGCCCGATTTTTTTGTCTTTATTTGGAAACAGGGTCTCACTAAGTTGCGGAGGGCCTCACTGAGTAGCTGAGGCTGGCTTTGAACCTGTGATCCTCCTGTCTCAGCCTCCCAAGTACTGGGATTATAAGTGTGTGCCACCACACTCGGCTTGGAAACATTTTTTAATTTTTTCCCCAGTACCGCAAAAAAATAAAAAATAAAAAAGGTCAAACCCAGGGCCTCATGCATGCTTGGCCAGTGCTCTGCCACTGATTATATCCCCAGCCCTTTTCTTTGTGTGTATGTGTATGTGGGGGGGCGGGTACTGGGGATTGAACCCAGGAACATTCTACCTCTGAGCTACCTCCCCAGCCCTATTTTATTTAATTAAATTTATTTATTTATTTATTATTTTTGGTGTCAATGGGGATTGAGCCCTGGGGGCATTCTACCTCCAAGCTACATCCCCAGCCCTTTTATTGTTTTGTGTTGAAACAGGGTCTTACTAGGTTGCTGAGAGTCTCACCACATTACTGAGGCTGTCCTCCAACCTGCAATCCTCCTGTCTCAGCCTCCCATGTACTTATTTATCTTGAAATCGGGTCTCACTAAGTTGCTGAGGGCTTCGCTAAATTGCTGAGACTGGCCTCAAACCTGCAATTCTCCTGTCTCAGCTTCCTAAGCACTGGGATTACAGCCATGTACCACCATGACCAACACTTTTTTTTTTTTTTTGAGACAGGGTCTCACTAAATTGCCCAGCTGGCCTCAAACTGGTGATTCTCCTCGCTCAGCCTCCCAAGTAGCTGGTAGTATAGGTATGCACCACCATGCCTGGCAAGAACCACCAGAATATTTACCAAAATGTTCACTTGTGCCGGGCGTGGTGTCACACGCTTGTAATCCCAGTACTTGGGAGGTGGAGACCGGAGGGTCCGGGTTCATGGCCAGCCTCAGCTACTTAGTGAGGGCCCCCGCAACTTCGTGAGACCCAGTTTCAAAATAAAGTATAAAAAAATAGGGCCAGGGGTGTAGCTTGGAGATAGAACGCCCCTCGGTTCAATCCCCGTACCGCAAAAAAAAAAAAAAAAAAAAAAAATGTTCACTTGCACGGGACGTGGTGACGCACATCTATAATCCCGAAGCTGAGACAGGAGGATTGCAGGTTCAAGGACAGTCTTAGCAACGTAGTGAGACTCTCAGCAACCCAGCAAAACCCTGTTTCAAAACAAAAAATATGAAGGGCTAGGGGTGTAGCTTGAGGAAGAATGCTCCTGGTTTCAATCCCTAGTAACAAAAAAATAAAAGTGTTCACTTGGGGTTCCTAATTACTCAGTTCCAAATACTGTCAGTAATGGGCATTATTGAAATTTATTTATTTGCGATACTGGGGATTGAACCCAGGGGCATTCACCTCCGAGCTACACCCCCAGTCCTATTTTTTTCTTTATTTTGAAACAGGGTCTCACTAAGTTGCAAAGGGCCTCATTCTAAATAGCTGAGGCTGGCTGCAAACTTGTGATCCTCCTGTCTCAGCCTCCCAAATTCTGGGATTACAAGCATGCCAACACACCCAGCTTATTGAAATTTAAATAAAAAATACTTGCTGGGCATGGCGGCACACACTTGTAATCCCAGTACTTGGGAATCTGAGACAGGAGGATCGCAGGTTCGAAACCAGCCTCTGCAATTTAGTGAGGCTCTCAGCAACTTAGCGAGACCCTGTTTCCAAATAAAAAATAAAATAGGGCTGGGGGTGTAGCCTGGAGGTAGAATGCCCCTGGGTTCCATCCCCAGTATCACACACACACACAAAATACTTGTCAGCTGGGCGTGGTAGTGCTGCCTGTAATCCCAGTATGTGGGAGGCTGAGATAGGGGGATTAGAGGTTCCAGGCCAGCCTCAGCAACTTAGTGAGACCCTGTTTCAAAATAAAAGAATAAAATAAAATAGGGCTGGGGTGTCGTTCAGAGGTAGAATGCCCCTGGGTTCCATCCCCAGTACCAAAAAAAAAAAAAAAACTTTTCAAATGACATGGGAAGGAGAAGAATTGTTTCAAGAAGCAAGATCCCTGCTGCTCAACACACTTTATTTGGGTCCATCATTACCCTTTGCAGGCGGAGCCCCGGTGGATCTTATTTGCAGGAGGAGAAGGTCTTCCAGAAGAAGTTCTTGCAGGGCGCTGTGTCTCGGCGTGGGGGCTGGGGAGGGTGCGGGCCTTCCTGCCGCTTGGACACCTCGCTGACGTCCCCTCCAACCAGGGCCCCGGCACTGGCCTGGGAGGTCCACTCATGCCACCAAGCCAGGAAAGTCAGGAGGCCGTTTCTCTTGATTTCTGCCACTTCCTGCATATGCTTTGAAAGCGAAGCAGACGACAAAGGAAAGGAAAATCAACCATCAGGCTCAGTCAGCATTAAAACATGCATGACCCTGTCCTTACTCTAAAAAAGAAATAAAAAACAGGGCATGGTGGTGCATGCTTGTAATCCCAGTACTTGGGAGGCGGAGACAGGAGGATCGTAGGTTCGTGGCCAGCCTCAGTTGCTTAGTGAGGCCCTCCATAACTGTTTCAAAATAAAGAATAAGCCGGGCGTGGTGGCGCACGCTTGTAATCCCAGTACTTTGGGAGGCGGAGACCGGAGGATCCGGGTTCGTGGCTAGCCTCAGCTCTCGCTCTCTCTCTCTCTCCCTCCCTCTCTCTCTCTCTCTATCTCTCTCTCTCCTTAGTGAGGCCCTCTGCAACTTTGTGAGACCCAGTTTCAAAATAAAGCATAAAAAGTAGGGCTGGGGGTGTAGCACGGAAGTAGAACGCCCCTGCGTTCAATCCCCGGTACTGAAAAAAAAATAAAGAATAAAAAATAGGGCTGGGAGTGTAGCTCAGAGGAGGAATGCCCCTGGGTTCCATCCCCAATAACACACACAAAAAAAGATGCTCCTCAACAACAAATCACATTTCCATTTGAAGGATGAAAACATTGCTACCTGGCATGCGCAAGGCCCTGGGTTCAACCCCCAGAACCACTAAATAAGTAAATAAAGGATGAGAAAGTGAAGAGAAAACTTTAAAGAAATTGCTCTAATTAGCGAAAAGTTGACAGTTATCAGACAGGGAATAAAACCTGCCGGTTCTGCCCCATATGCTTCGCTGAAGCTGTCCTCTCTGCCGCCTCCCCAAGTGCCCAGGAACCAGGAAGCCTGCGGCGGCTCAGGCTAACTTGTTTTTCCCACTTTGGACGTACTCCTAGATGTCCACAAATGGCTCTCCAAGACAGATCGGATTGAGATACTAAATTCTGGTCTTTCAAATTCCTTAGGAAGCTTCTAGGAGTAATCTGGTGATAAATGACCAGAAAATGGAGAAAAATCCATTTTTAATGGTCAACTTTATGTACTCTTTCTTGGAATTTTTTCAAAATGGAAAAAAGGAGAAATAAATCACCTCATGACGTTACAAATTCTCCCCATGGAACATGTAATGTCAATTAACCTGGGCCAGTGAGAACATGGCTATGTGTATAAATTAAGGCTCTGGAAGTACGTGGGACTAAGGACAGAAGCCACCCCACAAGCGCACTGTGACAGCCTGGGGCAGCCACTTAGCGTCTCGCACGTGCAGACTCGGGCACAGAGGGGCTTCCCCTGAACCGCAGAGGTCTCTAACCACCAACATGGGTTGGGACAGGCGACAGTAAATGAGAATCAGTGGTCTGAGTGGGACATCGCAGAATCATGAGGCAGCTGAGGACACTACAGAGTTCAGGACTGTGTCATGTCCTGCTTGTGAACTGGAGCTCTTACACACGCATACGTGTGTGTGCACACTTCCCCCCCACACACACACACATGGCCATGCAGATGCTGGGGAATCCACAGCTAAGGAAAGAGGTAAGCTAAGTGGGGGCGGCACTCACTGTGCGGTCCTGGCCGGCAGGGCCACCCTCCAGGGGAAGGGCAGTGGCTCCGGTCCCCCAGAGCAGCAGCAGCAGCATTCCGCAGGCCGACAGCCACTTCCCTCCAGCTCCGCTGCCGCCCATCCTTCTTGGCAGCCCTGAAGTCAACGTTTTGTGGACGTGGGTCTCTTCTTTGGCGCCTGAGGTATTTTAAGCTCCAGCACCAGCTGTTTTTGTGCCTATACATGTCGATCAAACACCTGTACCCCTCTTTCCTACACTCATGCAGTGACGTATAAGCCCCGCAATCAGTCCCCACAAAAGCGTGTTGGGGTTGAATTTAGCCCCTTAATTAAATCCTCAGGTCTTTTCCTGTGTTTAGAGTGAATGTGCTTTTATTTTGGAACACATGTGCGCTTGCTTCTGAGGAAGTTCTACTTCCTCGTAATTATGCCTACAGCAAGCAGGAAGCCGAGGGAACAAAACCAAATGATTTAACAGAATGTAAAATTAGCCTTGGGGAAGAAACTTGAAAGGTGAAATTTTGCCTATATAAAAGTAGCACTGAGGGGCTGGGGGTTTAACTCAATAGCTGAGCACGTGCTTAGCATGCATGAGAGCCTGGGTTCCATCACCGGCATCCAAAAGATAAATAAATAAAGTATGACTGCACCTGCTATGAGCAAAAGAAACTAGGAGCTACAAGAGCTCAGAGGAAACAGCGGCGGCATTGCTGGCTTCACCAACTGTGGACAAGGACGGCCTGTGTGGTCCTGCCCAGCACTGCCCTCTACCCAGCGTGCCAGACCCACGGGCCTGGGCCTCTTGAACTGTCCAGCGTACTCAATCGCCTGAATTGCAGGCTGGTGCAGCGGGTGCAGGGAGGAGCCACGAGCCCTCCGCGACTCCAGCAAACTCCTCAGTGATCCGGACCCTGGAGCAGCCAGGTCCCTGTCTAGTGTTTTCAAAACCCACTGAGGGATCAGAGACCAGCACCTTTTTTAAAAAAAAATAAATTTAAGGAAAGAGAAATTAGAGCACATCATATAAAGATAAATATTGTCTCCCACACAATATTGTGTGGATGTATCAGGTGTAAGACATTTTTCTATAAGTCAGTCACCTTTGAGAAACCGTGCCAGCCTTCACGCGGCCAGCTCCCACTTCCCTCCAGCTCCGCTGCCGCCCATCCTTCTTGGCAGCCCTGAAGTCAACGTTTTGTGGACGTGGGTCTCTTCTTTGGTGCCTGAGGTATTTTAAGCTCAAGCACCAGCTGTTTTTGTGCCTATACATGTCGATACACCCTCACAAGGATGGCGTCATGGCTGGGAACTCCTCTGGCACCTCCTGGCTTCTCCACACAGGTGGGAGTTTCAGAATCACAATGCCTGGACCCCTTCGTCCAACCAAGATGGCTGGCAAGATGTGGACTGCCCTCCTTGGACCTACTAGAGATGGCCGACACCACAGCAGGCTCTCAACTGAAGAGCTGACAGCTCTCTCCAGAAGTGAGCACGGATGTTTTCAGCTTTCAAAAGTACTGGTTTGTACCCCTTCGCAAGGGTTTTTGCAGTGCTGGGGATTGAACCCAGGGCCTCACTCATGCCACGATTAATGAGTGACATCACCTGCCCTTGCTTATTTTATTTTATTTTATTTTATTTTTTTGCGGTATCGAGGATTGAACCCAGGGGCATTCTACCTCCGAGATACACCCCAGCCCTATTTTTTATTCTTTATTTTGAAACAGGGTCTCACTAAGTTGCTGAGGGCCTCACTAAGAAGCTGAGGCTGGCCGGGCGTGGTGACGCACGCTTGTAATCCCAGTACTTTGGGAGGCGGAGACCGGAGGATCCAGGTTCGCGGCCAGGCTCAGCTCGCTCGCTCTCTCTCTCTCTCTCTCTCCATCTCTCTCTCTCTTTCTCTCTCTCTACCTAGTAAGGCCCTCCGCAACTTCGTGAGACAGGTTTCAAAATAAAGTATAAAAAAATAGGGCCGGGGGTGTAGCGCGGAGGTAGAACACCCCTAGGTTCAATCCCCGGTACTGCAAAAAAAAAAAAAAGAATAAAAAATAGGGCTGGGGTGTAGCTCGGAGGTAGAATGCCCCTGGGTTCAATCCCCAGTACCACACACACACACAAAATCATAACACCAGTAACATTAGTAACTTTTTTTGTGTGGTACTGGGGATTGAACCCAGGGCATACCTCCTCCAAGCTACACCCCCAGCCCTATTTTTTATTCTTTATTTTGAAACAAGGTCTCACTAAGTTGTGGAGGGCCTAAGTAGCTGAGGCTGACCATGAACCTGGATTCTCCAGTCTCAGCCTCCCAAGTACTGGGATTACAAGCATGCGCCACCTCGCCCAGCCATTAGTAACATTTAATTCATAATTAGCCCTCCAAACTCTCAAAGACTCCTAAATTAACCCAGTTTTCTAGATGGAGTTTTGTAATGAGCCAAAACCCATTTTCAACATAGATGGAAGTAATCTTGAGACCCATCTCATAATACCATTTCCTTTTAATTTAGTAATAAATACTGCAGAGTCCCAGCTATCTCTCTACTCTAAACCTATGCCTACAGTTCAATGAAGACCATCTAAAAGCTCCCCACGGGGTCCCCAATCAATAACTTCTTTCCCTGTTATAGTCAACCTTTGAGGATGGGCTGTTACACACTCTAAAACATATTAAGAGCCGGGTGCGGTGACGCATGCTTGTAATCCCAGTACCTGGGAGGCTGAGATCAGAGGATCCAGGTTTGTGGCCAGCCTCAGCTACTTAGTGATGCCCTCCGCAACTTAGTGAGACCCTGTTTCAAAATAAAGAATAAAAAATAGGGCTGAGAGAGTACCTTGGAGATAGAATGCCCCTGGGTTCAATCCCCAGTACCACAATAAAATAAATAAATAAATAAATAAATAAATAAATAAATAAATAAATAAAATAGGGCTGGGGGTATAGGTCAGAGGTAAAATACCCCTGAGTTCAATCCCTAGTCAACCCACAAAACAAATATAAAAGAAGTGTGCCAACAAGTGCTAGGTCCTACAGGCTGGGGAATGCTTCATGAGTTTATTCCTGGCTATTTTCAAGAAGGTGACAAAATATCTTAGGACTTTAAGGTGAGTGCTCTAGACTGTAACCCTCATTTTGCCATTTAATTAACCTGTCTGTGGCCTCAGTTTCCTCATCTACAAAATGAGGATAAACAGTGCCTACTACCTACCTCCTACGAGTTGTGAGGATCAAATAAGACCCTTTATTTTTTTGTAGCACTGGTGATAGAACCCAGGGGCCTTCTACATCCAGGCTGCACCCCCAGCCCTATTTTATTTCTTTTTTGGACACAGTGTCTCGCTAAGTTGCTGAGAGCCACACTAAGTTGCTGAGGCTGGCTTTGAATCTGCAATCCTCCTGTCTCAGCCTCCCAAGTACTGGGATTACAAGCATGCACCACCATGCCCAGCTAAATAAGACCCTTTCAAAGTAACTACCACAGCAGAACATACAGTAGGCACATAATGTTAAAAAAAAAATTTTTTTTTTTCGGTGCTGGGGATTGAACCCAGGGGCATTCTACTTCTGAGCTATATCCTCATCCCTAATTTATTTTTTATTTATTTATTTATTTATTCATTTATTTATTTTGCGGTACCGGGGATTGAACCCAGGGGCGTTCTACCTCCGAGCTACACCCCCGGCCCTATTTTTTATACTTTATTTTGAAACCGGGTCTCACGAAGTTGCGGAGGACCTCACTAAGTAGAGAGAGAGAAAGACAGGGAAAGAGAGCTGAGGCTGGCCACGAACCTGGATCCTCCGGTCTCTGCCTCCCAAAGTACTGGGATTACAAGCGTGCGCCACCACGCCCGGCCCTATTTTTTATTTTAAAATAGGGTCTCACGGCTGGGCGTGCCGAGGTCTCACTGCCTTGGCGCATGCTTGTAATCCCAGTACTTGGGAGGCGGAGATTGGAGGATCTGGGTTCACGGCCAGCCTCAGCTACTTAGTGAGGCCCTCCGCAACCTCGTGAGACCCGGTTTCAAAATAAAGGATAAAAAATAGGGCTGGGGGTGTATCTCGGAGGTAGAACGCCCCTGGGTTCAATCCCCCGTACCACACACACACAAAAAAAAAACAGGGTCTCACTAAGTTGCAGAAGGCCTCATCAGTAGTTGCTAAGGCTGACTATAAACCTGCGATCCTCCTGTCTCAAACTCCCAAGTACTACGATTACAAGCTTGCCACCACATCCAGCTCAATATTAGAAATTCTTATTAAGACAACATCCACAATCACTAACTACCCTGCCATTTCAAGGAGAACTATTCACTAGAAAATGTTTGTGTTAGCTTTTCATCAGTATAACAAAGATAATTAGCTTATAAAGAGAAAAGGATTATTTTAGCCAGGTGTGGTGGCACATGCCTATAATCCCAGTACTTGGGAGGCTGAGACAGGAGGATCACAGGTTTGCGGCCAGTCTCAGCTACTTATCAAGGTCCTCTGCAACTTAGTGAAACCCTGGTACAAAAAAAAATAAATTAATTAAATAGGGCTGAGGGTGTAGCTTGGATTGCCCCTGGGTTCAATCCCTAGCACAAACATTCAAACAAAAGGGTTATTTTGGCTCACAGTTTGGGAAGTTCCAGTTCATGCCTGACTGGCTTCCTGTGTTGGGCCTGTGGCGCGGCAGCACATCATGGCAGGAGCACGTGACAGCGGAACTACTAACATCATGAGCCAACCGATAAAGAAGAGGAGGCCGGGGTCTCACAGTCCCCTTGGAGGGCGTGCCCCCAGTGACCTAAAGACCCCCCACCGGGCCCCACCTCCCAAAGGCTCCACCACCTCCCAACAGCGCCCCCTGGGGTCAAGCCTTTAACACATAATCCCTGGGGGATGTTCAAGGTGCACACTACAGCCACGTTAGAAGCCCTGATTAGAGCCGTGTAACCTAAGCGCTCTACTCGTCCCACTAGCACATTACACCTCATGGTACAAGCACACATGGGCGCCTATCACAACTGCAAGGCGCTGAGTGGCGGTCACAGCTCACCATCTCAAGGCCTGCCCTCCCGGACACTACCCTGAGCAACTTGGTAAGACTCTATTTCAAGATAAAAAATAAAAGGACTGAGGGTGAGCTGAGCGTGGTGGTGCCTGTAATCCCAGAACTGGGGAGGCTGAGACAGGAGGATCGCAGATTTGAGGATAGCCTCAGGAATGAAGCGAGGCTCACAGCAACCTAGCAAGACCCTGTTTCAAAACAAAAAATAACAATAAAAAGGGCTGGTGGTGTAGTTCAGAGTTAGAATGCCCTGGGCCCAATCCCCAGCAACACACACACACACACACACACACACACACACACACACACACACGGGGGGGGGGGGGTGAGGAGGGGGGAATGAGAGTGTAGTTGAGAGGTAGAGCGCCCCCTGGATTTATCCCTAGTACAAAAAAATAAAAAGCAGGGCATGGTGGTACATGCCTGCAATCCCAGAATTTGGGAGGCTGACAGGAGGATTGCAGGTTCAAGGCCAGACTCTGAAACAGTGAGACCCTCAGCAACTTAGGGAGACTCAGTTTCAAATATATATATACTTTTTTTTTTTTTTTTTGCAGTACCGGGGATTGAACTCAGGGGCATTTTACCTCCGAGCTACACCCCTGGCCCTATTTTTTTATACTTTATTTTGAAACCGGGTCTCACGAAATTGTGGAGGGCCTCACTAAGTAGCTGAGGCTGGCTGTGAAACCAGATCCTCTGGTCTCCGCCTCCCAAGTACTGGGATTACAAGCGTGCGCCACCACACCCGGCATATATATACTTTTTTTTAAAGAAGGGTTGGAGTCGGGTGTGATGGCGCACACTTGTAATTTCAGTTCACGGGAGGCTGAGACAGGAGGACTGCAGGTTTGAGGACAGTCTCAGCAAGTAGTGAGACTCAGCAACCTAGCGAGACCCCATTTCAAAATAAAAATAAAGTAGGGCTAAGGGTGTAGCTCAGAGGTAGAATGCCCCTGGGTTCAATCCCCAGTACCACACACACACACACAAAAACTACCAGCTGGAAGGAGCTTCGTTGAGTTTGGCTGTTGAAGGCACCCTGGCTTAATCCAGGATGGCTACTCAGCTCTTTGTTGATAAGGAAAATGGAAAGCCAGGCACTGGTGTGGCTCCTAAGGATGGGCTGAAGCTGGGGTCTCGGCCTGCAAGCAGAGCCTTAGATGGGAGATCTCAGGTTTCAACCCCACGTGTTGGCAAAATATCTGATGCTCCACCAGCCTCACCTAAAACTGCCAGAAAGACTTTGGGAACTGTCAATAGAGCTACAAAAAAGCCAATGAAGACTAGTGGACCCCTCAAACAAACAGCCAAGCTTTTCTGCCAAAAAGATGACCAAGAAGACAGCTAAAGCAAAAAGCTCTGTCTCTGCCTCCGATAACACCTATCCAGAAATAGAAAAATTCTTTCCCTTCAATCCTCTAGATTTCGAGAGTTTTGACTTGCCTGAAGAGCACCAGATTGCACACCTCCCCTTGAATGGAGTGCCTCTCATGATCCTCGAGGAGGAGAGAGGACTTGAAAAGCTGTTGCAGCTGGGCCCCCCTTAGCCTGTGAAGAGGCTGTCTCCGTGGGAATCCAATCCGCTGCAGTCTCCTTCAGGCATCCTGTTGTCCCTAGATGTTGAAATGCCACCTGTTTGTTATGACATGGAAATTTAAACTTCTTAGTGCTTTCCAGTTTGTGTGTGTTTGTATTAATAAAGCCTTTCTTCAGCAGAAAAAAAAAAAGCTATCAGCTACCTACGAACTGGTACAGACCTTTCCCTGTGTATCCCAGTTGCTGCTAGGTAGAGAAGAAGGTGCTTCTAAACCTCCCTGTCTCTGGTTAATGTCAGTAATAAAAAATTGATGGCGCATCAATTATAAGCATGGGTGCTTATAATTTAAGCCAAATTTAAGCCAGGGTGCCTTCAACAGCCAATTATAAGCAATTATAAGCATGCGTGGTGGCGCATGCTTATAATCCCAGTATGAGAGACATCTGAGACAGGAGGATCCGGGTTCACAGCCAGCCTCAGCTACTTAGTGAGGTCCTCTGCAACTTAGTGAGACCCTGTTTCAAAATAAAGAATAAAAAATAGGGCTGGGGGTGTAGTTCAGAGGTAGAATGTACCTGGGTTCAATCCCCAGTGCCACATACACACACACAAATAATTAATTAATTTAATTAAATAGGGCTGGGGGTATAGCTCAGTGGTAGAGTACCACTAAGTTCAATCCCCAGACTGCATGCACACACACACACACACACACACACACACACACACACAGAAAAAAATCCCACCTGTGTAAAATAGAAGTAGGTCATGCAGCCGGGCGTGGTGGCACACGCCTGTAATCCCAGTACTTGGGAGGCTGAGACAGGAGGATTGCAGGTTCGAAGCCAGCCTCAGCAACTTAGTGAGGCTCTCAGTGACTTAGCGAGACTCAATTTCCAAATAAATATAAATATAAATATAAATATAAATATAAAATATAAATATAAAATAGGGCTGGGGTATAGCCTGGAGGTAGAAGGCCTCTGGGTTCCACCCCCAGTACCACAAAAAAAAAAAAAAGAAATAGGTCATGCACAAATATGCCAAATAAACCTAAAGACTCCATGAATGTCAAGTCGGTTTTTCCATCTGGCTCGGAGACCCCGCCTCCTGGGAGCGCCATCTGCAACCCTCTGTCAACCAGGACCCATGACACACGCAGGCTCACCATTTCTAGTCAGGTGTAGACTGAATTTCAGGAGCTATAGAAACCTGTAAAAATAAGATGTGTTATAATGGTCCTACCCATTTCCTTTATTGCCATATACAACCTTGTTGAAAGGTATTTTTAACCCTATTTCACTGATAAAAACATAGTTTCAAGCCGGGCATGGTGGCGCACGCTTGTAATCCCAGTACTTAGGGAGGCGGAGACCAGAGGATCCAGGTTCATGGCCAGCCTCAGCTCTTTCTCTCTCTCTTTCTCTCTCCCTGTCTGTCTGTCTGTCTCTCTCTCTTTCTACTTAGTGAGGCCCTCCGCAACTTCGTGAGACCCGGTATCAAAATAAAAATAAAGTATAAAAAAATAGGGCTGGGGGTGTAGCATGGAGGTAGAACGCCCCTGGGTTCAACCCCCGGTACCTCAAAAAAAAAAAAAAACACACTTTCAAAACTCACACACCTAAAAGGGTTGCCAAACCAAGATGCACACCTAGCTCTGTCAGCCTTTGGCCACTCCATAGTGCCCACCCCTCTGCTCTTTATTTCTTTTTTTTTTCTTGGTGGGACTGAACCCAGGGTAGCTACATCCCCTGCTGTTTTTTTTTTTTTATTGTACTGAGGATCGAACCCAGAGGTGTTCTACCTCCAAGTTACACCTACACCCCCAGCCCTGTTTTTGTTTTTTGAAACAGGGTCTCACTAGGTTGCTGAGGACCTCACTAAGTTGCTGAGGCTGACCTTGAACCTGCGATCCTCCCATCTCAGCCTCCCAAGTACTGGGATTACAAGGAATGTGCCACCACACCTGGCTCTCTTTTTATTTTGAGACAGAGTCTCACTAAGTTACTGAGGCTGGCTTCCAACTTGCGATCCTCCTGTCTCAGTCTCCTAAGTACTGGGATAATAGGTGTGCACTACCACGCCTGGCCCCTACACTCTTCTTGAGGAAGAGTTAAAGGAGAGCTTATCGTTGGGTGTGGTGACGCACACCTGTAAACCCAGTAGTTGGGAGGCTGAGACAGGAGGATCGCAGGTTTGAGGACAGTCTCAGCAACTTAGCAAGACTCTCAGCAACCTAGTGAGACCCTGTTCTAAAACAACAAATAAATAAATAAAAAGGGTTGGGGGTGTAGCTTGGGGTAGAAAGCCCCTGGGTTCAATCCCCAGTACCACAAAAACACAATAAAGAAGAGCTTATCCAAAAACACGACTGCTGCATATGGATCTTTGGCTCAATGTTCAAGGGTAGAGGCTTTATGATTCACTTTTTTCTCAATGATGTGACAAACATGTTGATTCACATATGGGATCAAATGATTGCTTATTTGCAGAACCTAAAACCATTACGTTTGCGGTCAGTGCTGGACTCTGACCACGGCTTGTCCCCTCCTTTGAGAGTGAGACTGGGTATCTTCTGCTGATCATATTGGGGCATGGATGGTACAAGTTCTTTTTTTTTTTTTTTCTGTGGAACTGGGGATTGAACCCAGGGGCATTTACCTCTGAGTTGCACCCCAGCCCTATTTTTTTTTTTTTTAAACAGGGTCTAAGTTACAGAGGGTCTCACTAAGTTGCTGAGGCTGGCTGCAAACCTGCGATCCTCCCATCTCAGCCTCCCAAGTACTTGGGATTACAAGTGTGCGCCACGATGCCCAGCTATGGATGGTATAAATTTTACCCAAAATGCATGCCCAATCTCGAGTCAGCAGCTGGGAATGTGAACTTCACCTCTACAGCCTGCTGATCTGGGCAGCTGGTTACCCTCGCCAGGCCTCAGTTTGTTTGTGAGTAGAATGGGAGCAGTCATAAAGCTGTGAAGGTGCAATGAGGCATTAGATAGAAAACCCGGTGCAGAGATCCTGGCATAGAGAAAGGGCTCTGTAGACGCAGTCCCTTTTCTTTACCCTTATCACCCTAAAAGGGAAAGGCAAGCCCCAGTGCTCTAAGGAACCCCAGACATGAGAAGACAGAGGAATTGGGGTCCTTGGGAACACCGTCTCTCACAAATGACAATGGAGGACTACTCCCTCAAGTGTTTCACAGTGGTACCCCATATCTGCCCCTCAAACCAAACATCTGCTAGCAGAACCACAGCTGAAATGCAAAATCACCAGAGAAAAGCCACATAAACTGTTTCTGGAGAAAACCACCTTTAACAGGCAAGGAGGACCATTCCCAAACATCATATTTTTACCTGGTGATCACAGGTGCATGGGTTTAAAAAAACATCAGCAGGCCGGGCGTGGTGGTGTACACTTGTAATCCCAGTACTTGGGAGGCTGAGACTGGAGGATCCGAGTTTGCGGCCAGCCTCAGCAACTTAGTGAGGCCTCTGCAACTTAGTGAGACCCTGTATCAAAATAAAGGATAAGAAATATAGGGTGGGAGGCGTAGCTCGGAGGTAGAATGCCCCTGGGTTCAATTCCCAGTACACAAAAAAAAACAAAACCCATCAGCAATCAGATAGCTAAATAAATACAGCTTTATTCATCTTCCAGAGATGGTCCTTTAGTCTGAGAAAGTTATATAAAAGAAAAGAGAAAAACTGATTTTTTGTTGAAAAATTATATCACGTTTACTTGCGAACACAATTTTATTATCTGCGGTACACAGAATTCGCAGGATATACCATTCACACACGTGCCTTTTGTATGTGCGTGAGTAGGACCGGGAGTGTCAGCAGGACTTCCCAGTTCTCTTCAGCTTTTGCAGTTAGTGATTTGCTGTATACAGCATAAAAACCTGCCTCTTTTCCTTTTAATATCTACTTATCCCTTCAAAATTTCCTTTGTGGCAACACGCATTTCTGGGTGGCTACACCTGCTGAAGGCTGCCTTTTCTTTTACCGCCAGCCCTATTTGTGTGTGTGTGTGTGTGTGTGTGTGTGTGGTGTGTGTGTGTGTG
>PVJS01049589.1:0-14622 GCA_004027185.1 Glis glis | reverse complement strand
TGCAAGGTCTCTGGTCTGATTTCTAGGTCTTTGATCCATCTTGAGTTGACTCTAGTGTAAGGTGAGAAAGTGGGGTTTATTTCTATTTTTCTGCATATGGTTAGCCAGTTTTGCCAGCACCATTTGTTGAAGAGGCTGTCCTTTTTCCAGTGGGTGTTTTTAGCCCCTTTGTCAAAAATCAATTGGCTGTAGGTGTGTGGGTTAGTTTCGGAGTCTTCTATTCTGCTCCATAGGTCTATGTGTCTGCTTTTCTACCAATACCATGCTGTTTTTATTACTATGGCTTTGTAGTAGAGTTTGAAGTCAGGTACTGTGATGCCTCCTACATGGTTCTTGTTGCTGAGAACTACTTTGGCTATTCTGGGATTTTTGTTGTTCCAAATGAATTTAAGGACAGATTTTTCTATGTCAGTGAAGAATGACTTTGGTAATTTAATGGGTATTGCATTGAATTTGTAGAGCACTTTTGGGAGAATGGCCATTTTGATGATATTTATTCTGCCTACCCAAGAGCATGGGAGATCTTTCCATCTTCTAAGATCTTCTTCAATTTCTTTTTTTAATGTTTTATAATTTTCCTTGTAGAGACCTTTTACCTCCTTGGTTAGGTTTATTCCCAAGTATTTTATTGTTTTGGGGGATATCGTGAGTGGAAATGTCTTCTGGATTTCTTTTTCAGTGGATTTATGGTTGGCATACAGAAAAGCTTCTGATTTTTTAAGATTGATTTTGTATCCTGACACTTTGCTGAATTTGTTGATCACTTCTATGAACCTTTTGGTTGAGTTTGTTGGATCTTCTAAGTATAATATCATGTCATCTGCAAATAGAGATAGTTTCAGTTCCTCTTTTCCTATTTGTACTCCTTTTATTTCCTTCTCTTACCTTATTGCTCTGGCTAGAGTCTCAAGTACTATATTGAAAAGGAGTGGTGACAGCAGACATCTTTGTCTTGTTCCTGTTTTTAAAGAGAACTCTCGATGTTTTTCCCCATTCAGTATGATGTTGGCTGTAGGCCTATTGTATATTGCCTTTATGATGTTGAGGTATGTTCCTTCTATTCCAATTCTCTGCAGTGTTCTTATCATGAATGGGTGTTGGATTTTGTCAAATGCTTTTTCAGCATCTATTGAAATGATCATGTGATTTTGTCTTTAGTTCTGTTTATGTGGTGGATTACATGGATTGTTGTTCGTATGTTGAACCAGCCTTGCATTCCTGGGATGAACCCGACTTGGTCATGATGTATGATTTTCGTGATGTGGTTTTGAGTGCGTGTTGCTAGTATTTTGTTTAGAAGTTTTGCGTCTAAGTTCATCAACAATAGAGGTCTGTAGTTTTCTTTTCTTGAGCTGTCTTTGTTTGGTTTTGGTATTAGTGTGATGTTGGCTTCATAGAATATGTTTGGGAGAGTCCCATTTCTTTCTATTTCATGGAATAGATTGAGGAGTATTGGGATTAGTTCTTCTGTAAAGGCTTTATAAAATTCATCTGGGAAACCATCTGGACCTGGGCTTTTCTTTGATGGTAGGCTCTTTATTGCTGTTTCAATCTCGCTAATTGCTATTGGTCGATTTAAAATTTCTGTGTCTTCTTGATTCAACTTAGGAAGGGTGTACATGTCTAGAAACTTGTCAATATCTTCTAGGTTTTCCATTTTGTTGGAGTATACTTTTTCAAAGTAGTTTCTGATTATCCTCTGGATTTCCGTGCTATCGGTGGTAATATCCCCTTTTTCATCTCTTATTTTAGTAATTTTGATTGATTCTTTCTTTTAGTTAGGTTGGCTAGTGGTTTGTCTATCTTGTTTATTTTTTCAAGGAACCAGCTTTTGGTTTTGTTGATTTTTTGTATTTTTTTATACTCTACTTCATTGATTTCTGCTCTGATTTTAATAATTTCCTGTCTTCTACTAGCTTTGGGGTTAGACTGTTCCTGTTTTTCAACGGCTTTGAGGTGTGTCATTAGGTTATTTATTTGGTGATTTTCTGTTCTTCTTATGTGGGCACTCAGTGCTATGAATTTTCCTCTTAATACTGCCTTCAGGGTACCCCAGAGATTTTGATATGTTTTGTCTCTGTTTTCATTTGTTTCTAGGAATTTCTTAATTTCTCCCCTTATTTATTCTTTTACCCATTCCTCATTCAGCAGTGTGGTATTCAGTCTCCACGTGTTTATTTGGTTTCTTTGGGTCTTCCTATAGTTGATTTCTAGTTTCATTCCATTATGTTCTGAAAAGACACAGGGGATTATGTCACATTTTTTGAACTTGCTAGTACTCACTTTGTGGCCTAGGATATGGTCTATCATAGAGAAGGTTCCATGAGCAGCTGAAAAAAATGTGAATTCAGCTGTAGTTGGGTGGAATATTCTGTATGTGTCTACTAGGTCCATTTGGTTTCTGGTGTTCCTTAGGTCTGAGGCATCTTTACTGACCTTTTGTCTCGAAGATTGATCTAGTGGTGTGAGAGGTGTGTTGAAGTCTCCCAATATTATTGTATTGGGATCTATGTGTGATTTAATGTTGCGAAGAGTTTCTCTCATGAAAGTGGCTGCACCTGTGTTTGGGGCATAAATGTTGGCTATTGTTATATCCTCCTGCTGGATTGTTCCCTTTACCAGTAAGAAATGACCTTCTTTGTCTCTTCTGATAAGTTTAGGTTTGAAATCTAATTTGTCTGATATCATAATTGCTACTCCTGCTTGTTTTCGAGTTCCATTAGCGTGGATTACCTCGTTCCATCCCTTCATCTTTAGTTTGTGCGCATCTTTACTTGTAAGGTGTGTTTCTTTCAGGCAGCATGTAGATGGATTGTGATTTTTAATCCCTTTTGCCACCTTATGCCTTTTGATTGGGGAGTTGAGGCCATTTATATTCAGAGTGATTATTGCAAGATGGGTTTTCAGTCCTAACATTTTGAGTTTTAATTTCTGTTTGAGGTAGTGTTTGTTCTTTGCCTAGTTGTTTGTTTGATGGAAATCACTGTTTCTCTGGTTCTGGCGTTTCCTTATTTTTTCTTCTTTGTAATTAATCTCTTTGAGGATTTTCTCTAGTGCTGGTTTGGAAGACATAAAGTCTTTCAGCTTCTGTTTGTCATGGAAGGTTTTTACTTCTCCATCAAATTTTATAGATATCTTTGCTGGGTAAACAAATTTTGGCTGGAGGTTGTTTTCTTTCAGAGTTTGGAATATGTCGCTCCAGGCCTCCCTGGCTTCATGACTTGATTTGGAAGGTTGGGAGTGATTCTTATTGGTTTGTTTCTGAATGTTACTTGCTCTTTTGCTTTCGCTGCCTTTAAGACTCTCTCCTTGGCCTCTACATTGGTCAATTTGATTATTATGTGGCTTGGTGAGCCTCTTCTCTGATCCTGTCTATAGGGTGTTCTATATGTTTCCTGTACATGTGTATCGACCTCTCTTTCTATGTTTGGAAAAATTTCTAATATTACTTCTCTGAATAGATTATTGATTCCTTTAGTTTCAGCTTCTAATCCCTCTTCTATGTCTATTATTCTTATGTTTGCTCTTTTAAGACTGGCTGAGATCTCTTCAATGTCCAATTCATGCTGTCGAATTGTTTTTTCTAATTTATATACTATGTGTTCATTTTTGGAAAGGTCATCTTCAAAGAGTGAGATTCTGTTTTCCATGTGGTCTAGTCTATTGTTGATAGTCTGTATTGATACCTTCATTTCAATGATTGCATCCTTCACTTCCTTCAGGGCTTCTTTTTGATTTCTGCTTTTTTTTTTTTTTGCTGTACCAGGGATTGAACCTAGGGGCATTCTATCTCCGAGCTACACCCCCGGCCCTATATTTTATACTTTATTTTGAATCCGGGTCACGTGAAGTTGCGGAGGGCCTCACTAAGTAGCTGAGGCTGGCTGCGAACCTGGATCCTCTGGACTCCGCCTCCCAAGTATTGGGATTACAAGCGTGCGCCACCATGCCCAGCTGATTCCTGCTTATTTGCTACTTCATTCCTTTCAGGCTCTCTCTGAATTCTTTTCGGAAATCCTGTATCATTTCCTCTATTGAAGTTCTGAATTGTCCTTCTGGCAATCTTTGCACTTCTGAGTTTGCGGGTTCTATTGTGGGATTGTAGAGGCTCATTGTTTTTTTGCTATTCTTCCTTTTCATGGTTTCAGTTTTCTTTTGTTTATACCTTTGTTGCTTTTGGTAGCTCTTCCTCTCTCACTCTGTAGGTATCCTATGTCAAATCCTTCTCCCTTTATATTTTCTTATCCTGGAGGTAGATAGTTGCTACTAGGTGAGCCTTAAGGGTGAGTGGCCTTTACTGAGTGGTTATTCTCACTTGCTCGGTATAATGTCCATTTGCAGGCCCAGTTCTTGGTCTCCTTCAGCGATTGGGACCCTTGTCTGGTGTCTCTCACCACCTGTGCGTGGGACCAGTGCCGCTGTTGCCCCTCTCTCTGCAAGTGTGGGTCTCCGCGGTCTCCACTTGGGCTGTCCCTATGTCTCTCTCTGTCTACACCTATGGTAGGAGGCACCAGCAGGGGGCCCTGGGCTTGTGTCTCTCTTTGCCTACAGAAGCAGTGGTTATCGCTTTGCCCCGATTCTGTGTAAACATGGAACTCCACATTTTCCACTGGGAGGGCTGGTTTGGTTCAATTTTCCCCAGGTACCACAGCTGTATGTCCTGTGGCTATCCCCGGGGACTCTATAAGGGTGCTGTGACCCCCAGGTTGCAAGTCTGTCCCACCCAAATGTCACCAGGGATTGTCTGCTTATCCATGCATCTACCGTGTCCCACAGCAGACCCCAATCCCACCTCCACCGGGGCAATCTGCACAGTCTCATACCCAGTGAGTGCCTGTGGCCGCGCTGGGTGGTCTCCCCCTGGGGCTGCTCGTTGTCTTAAGGTCTCGTTGAACACTGCTCTTAATCTCTGGGGTGGGGAGTGGGCTCAGCCGCTGCCGCAGATTCTGGTCAGGCCTCCGGGTCCTGGGGACTCTGCCGAGTGTGGATCGAACTGCTGCTCACTTTTGTCGCTGATGCTCTGCAGTGCTGGTTTTAGAAGAGCTCCTGTCTTCTTTGTTGGTGGCCTGCAGAAGCCGCAATGCCGGTAGCCGTCAGCGCGGTTTGACCAAGATGGCTCCGCTGCTGCTTCTGCTGATGCAGCAGTTTGGGTCTGTGTCGCTGCTCGCCTTCACTGCTGCTATTCTGCAGCTGCTGGATTCACAGCAGGTCACTGGTGTCTCCGTTGGTCTTGTGCAGGAGCCACAATGCTGGTAGCTGCCGGTAAATTCGTGCCGTGATGGCGCTGCTGCAGCTGCTGTAGCCGCCGTTTGGTGTCTTGAGTGTGGAGGAGCTGCTGCTTGCTTTCGTCTCTGTTGTTCTGCAGCTGCTGCATGTCTAACAAGTCCCTGGCTTCTCTGCCGGCAGCGTGTGGAAGCCGCAATGCCGGTTGCGGCCTGTGCGGTCCGGCCAAGATGGCGCCGCCGCTGTCCCTTAGGTAAGGCGCTTAGAGCTTTACTTTCCTCTGTTTTGTCTTCCATGTCCCACTTTAAAACTGAGCAAACCACCCATATGTTTTTGTGTACTTTTTGGCATGTGTGTTATTTTGTCACCATAAAATATTAACATTGGAGTCCCCAGATGTGTACTAGTGTGCAGTTTGTGCTCACGTGTGAAATAAAAATATTAACATTGGAGTCCCTGAATGTGTACTAGTGTGCAGTTTGTTCACGTGCGAGTCTCTGTGCATGTGTGTGAGGACAGGCATACCTCGGCCTTCACCTTGTAGCTGCTTTTGCTCACGTTACCTCCTTTGAGGCTCCTCTATCATGGAGTTGGAAATCCAGCTCAAGAAGCAAGAATCCAGGTATTCTCAGCCAGGTGTGGTAGTGCACACCTGTAATCCCAGTGCTTGGGAGGCTGAGACAGGAGGATCGCCGGTTTCAGGCCAGTCTCAGCAATTTAGTGAGACTCTGTTTCAAAATAAAAAATAAAAAGGGCTGGGGCTGTAGCCTCAGTATTCTCTCCTCCTGTCCTGTCCCCCCCCCCCCCCGACAGTTCTCTCCAACCTTTGAGAATTAAAATAAATGGTCCGGTCTTACTCTTGATCCTAAGCGACATCATCACTGGTATCACACTGAAGGCTGCTCCACAAGAGTTGACCTTCTCCCCTCCCTAGGGTCCCGTGGCCCAATCCCTCTAACCACTCCTTCCATGGTCCATCTGTCCGTACCACCCTCCCAGATGTAGGTCTTTTCCCTTTTCCTTCTGCTCCTTCTCTACCTTTAAGGCTGTATTGACTTTTTTTTCTTTTTCTGTGGTACTGGAAATTGAACCCAGGGGCATTCTACCTCTGAGCTACACCCCCAGCCATTTCATTTTTTTTTTTATTTTGAAACACGGTCTCCCTAAGTTGCTGAGGGTCTCACCAAGTGACTGAGGCTGTCCACAAACCTGTGATCCTCTTGTTTCAGCCTCCCAAGTACTGGGATTACAAGTGTGTGCTACTGCACCCAGCAAGGCTGTATCAACTTTTACTTCTAGAACAGTGGTTGTCAACCTTGGCTGCTCAACCAAGGCTTCTTGAAGAGTTTTTAAAAAATCCTGATGTCCAGGTCCCATCCCAACTGGTCACATCAGAATCTCTGGGATTCTTGGCTCTAGGGAGTCAAATCCTTTTTTTTTTTTTTTTTTTGTGGTACTGAGGATTGAACCCATGGGCATTCTACCCCTCAGCTCTTAATTTTTTTTTTTTTTAATTTGAAACAGGGTCTCACTAAGTTGTGGAAGGCCTCATCAAGTTGCCGAGGCTGGCCTCAAACCTATGAGCCTCCTGTCTCAGCCTTCCAAGTACTGGGATTACAGGCATGTGCTACCATGCCTAACTGATTCCTAAAATATTATGCTTAGTCACTCACCCAAACCTCATTGTTTGAAACCTCTCCACTGTTAGTGTGTGATTACCGGCTGAATGAACATTTCTATCTGGGTTGAAGCTCTTCACACTTTGCTTGTCAAAAGCTTAGTGACGTCCCCAGTAGACTGGGCCCTCTTCCCATTTTCTGTTTCCCGCCCAGGCTTGATGCCTGTGGTCGTTCTGTACTCTTAGCATCCTGCGCGTGCGAGGTCTATTGTTTTCCATCTTCAGAGCAACTCTCCACCCCATTCGGGTGCTCCTTACCTCTCCTCTGGAAGGATGCTAAGCACCTGCGGCTCCTCACAGCACCGCTTCCTCCTGGAGGAGGCTGTAGGGACTGACTTCTAGAGCAAGTGCCGATTTTGTTTTTTTCTCTGCTCAGAGACCTTTACTGGCCTTCTATTGCTCATGAATAGCATTTGCTTTTACCTGTCTCTTAATCTCCATCTTCACTGTCTCTCCTATACTCTCAAAATAAACTGCTTCCCATTCCCCTGGCTTTCTTCCAAATTTCTCAACTCTGGCTTTTCTTAAGCTGTCCTCTCCTTTACGTCTCCTCTGCCTCTTGAAATTCTAGTTGTCCCTAAAGTTCAACTGCAATGCCACTTCTCTAGGACCACCTCTAACCATGTCTGCATTCTGTGGAGTCCTGCATTCCTACTGTCACAGGGGCCACACTGCTCATGTATTTGCTCTTGGTCTCCTGACTAGGTTGTAGGCAGCTGGAGAATAGGGCCTGTGTTCTGTTTATCTGTAATGTTTTGTACATGAGACACTCAACAACTCTTCTTAAAATTTTATTATGCTAAATTAAGGAGGTTTGCCTATGTGAGTACTCTTTTTTGTAGCCCACATAGCCCATAAATATTTTTTAAAAGCACTAGACCCAATTTTATTTTTAAATTGACATTTGTATTTTTTTTTTTTTGAGAATCTTGGGATTGACCAGAGAACCTCTTGCATGATAGTCAAGCACACGACCACTGAGCTACATCCCCAGGCCACAGCTGTCCCCCCCCCTTTTTTTTTTCAATTTTCTTTTGAGATAGTCTCACTAAATTGCCCAGGTTGGCTTTGAACTTGCAATCCTCCTGCCTCAGCCTCTGGAGTTGCTGGGATTACAGGTGTGTTCCACCATGCCAAGCTGACATTTGTATTTTTTTAATCACATACTTAAATATTTCAAAGGAAGTATTTTCTCTTGCATGCAAACTTTAAATATATTTTCATTTAAACCTTGTAACTGCTGGGTATGGTGGTGCACACCTGTAATCCCAGTTCTTGGGAGGCTAAGACAGGAGGATCGCAGGTTTGAGGCCAGCCTCAGCAACTTAGTGAGATCCTGTTTTAAAGTAAAAAATGAAAAGGGCTTGTGTGTGGGGGGGGTGTAGCTTGAAGGTAGACATCCCTGAGTTCAATCCCTAATACCAACCCCCCCCAAAAAAACCCAAAACATTGCAGACTTAACACCTTTAATTTATGGAAAAACTCCCCCATATAATGTAATTGGTAAAGCCAATCTTTGTGGTCAAGTTGGACAAACAGCTAGATCACACATTCAATTAGAAAAGTCTGACTTTATTTTATTTTATTTTTTTGTGGTACTGGGGATTGAACCCCAGGGGCATTCTACCTCCAAGCGACACCCTCAGCCCTATTTTATTTTTTGTTTTGAAACAGGGTCTCACTAGATTGCTGGGAGTCTTGCTGCATTGCTGGTGCTATCCTTGAAGCTGTGATCTTCCTGTCTCAGCCTCCCAAGTACTGGGATTACAGGTGTGCACCACCACTCCAGGTTGACTTTATTTTAAAATTCAAATAAATGTGAGTACTAATTCCTAGGTAGATAGCAACCCTACCAGGGCTGTGGATGAAGGAAAGCATGGGCCACTTAAGTACTTCTTACCCTTGGTTCTCCCTGCCGAATGCTGCATTCTCCAATTGTCTCTTTCCTTAACTCCCCAGAGGTTTCTCCAACACAAGGTCATGAATGTATCAGTGTAAATGCAGGACAGGTGATAGATCCAGTCTGTCACTGTAACATAAAAGGCCCTTGTATAGGGCAGGTGGGAGTGGAGAACTGGCAGATCACTGGTTTAAAATGTGTAACATGCCCACGCCTGTAATCCCAGTACTTTGGACAAGAGGATGGCAGTTTCAAGGCCAACCTCAGCAACTTAGCGATAGACCTGTTTCAAGATAAAAATAAAAAGGGGTGGGTGTGTAGCTAGGAGGTAGAATGCCCCTGGGTTCAATTCCCAGTACCAAAAAAAAAAAGTGAAAAAAGTAAAATGAACAAAAATGGAAACTGAAGTTCTGGAAATCGATGCTATTTAAGTTCTCCCTGTAGCTGGATGTGGTGGCGCACACCTGTAATCCCAGTAACTTGGGAGGCTGAGATAGGAGGATTGCGGATTTGCAGCCAGCCTCAGCAACTTAGCGAGGCCCTCAACAACTTAGTGAGACCCTGTTTCCAAATAAAAAAACAAAACAGCACTGTGGGTGTAGCTCAGAGGTGGAGTGTACCTGGGTTCCATCCCCAGAACAACAACAACAGCAACAACAACAACAACAACAACAACAACAACGAGTTCTCCCTGCCTGTGTGCCCCTAGAAATGCTCTGTGTACCCCCAGGGATGCTGTCCCTCAATGTGAAGGCAGCTCACCTGGGACAAAATCGCAGAAATGTCATCTTCAGATTCATTCACGTGGATGGACACGCCTTGTTAGGTTTTAGAAAATTTACCTCCCACTTATGAGAGAAGGTCAAAGGTTGTTTTGCTGCTTCCAAGTCCTGGGTTCTTCCCGGTGAAGTCACTCTCTAGGAGGTAAGATCCCATTTAAGCTTGGAGAGCCCTTAAAGAAGAGAAACTGGCTCCCATTCATGGTGGCCAGTTACTCTCCCCAGGGCTTCTGTAAAATCCCCATCACCAAGTCTCATGGGTAATATGCTTCCAAATGGCCAGCAAGGCTTCTGTGTAATGCTAGGGTGTTACTCTATTGTTTATACACGAGTGTTTACATCTATGGCTACTATTACCACTGATAATCATAATCTCTGTACAATTAATTGTAGCCCTGCATGAACTAGACATGGTGCAGAACTTATCATTAGACATAGTGGCCTTACTGTTCTAAGATTGAAAGGACACTCTAATTTTTTATTTTACTTTGTTTTATTTTTATTTTTTGTGGTACTGGGGGTTGAATCCAGGGCATTCTACCTCTGAGCTGCACTCCTAGCCCTATTTTTTTTAATATTTTATTTCGAAACAGGGTCTCACTAAGTTGCTGAGGCTGGCGTGAACCTGCGATCCTACTGTCTCAGTCTCCCAAGTACTGAGATTACAGGCATGTGCCACCACGCCCGGCTGAAAGGGCACTCTTATGATTTGTCAGGCATCCTGTCTGGGACTATGGTGTCTGAAAAAGAAATTTCTGTTAAATCCATATTTTTGCAGCACTGAGGTTATTTGATTGATTTGCCATGAGTTTGGTTTGAAAAATAGCCATATCAAGAGGAAGGGGCAGATTCAACTTCAGGGAGCTCCAAGCTTGCATGATTTGGGGAAAACTCATTAGAAAGGGAACATAAAGTTCTAAATAAGGTTGGATTCCCAGACAAGCTTGTTTTACTCAGCTTCACAGCAAACCCACCTCTGGTACTGGAACGGCAGGCTGGTTTTTGATGGAAAGCCTCGTGCTTAGCACGTATTTCTAAAGCTTTTCCAGGCAGCCCTGGACCTGCAGAGGCCCAGGCTTTGCTCTCTCTAGAGTCTGCACCTTGGAAGGTGAACTGGACCCTGGTGGAGTAAGGTGATCTGCTGTTCTGAGACAGCTGCAGCACCTCAGTGGGTGGGGGGCAGCTTTGGCCTGCAGGTGCAAATAGTGAATCTTCTTCTCTTGCGACACTGAGAGATTGTTCACACTGGCCTTGACAGAACAGCAGCTTTAGAGGGGAGAGACGCAATCCTTCAGCCAGTTCCCATCTGGCTCCCTTCACTTTTTCCGATTTTTCCTCCCTGACCTTGGAGACCCCTGAACTCACGAGGTGCCTCGTGCTTGCCGCACCCCGGTTGTGGCGTCATCCCGGTGGGCTCTGATGTCTTATCTTTTTGGTACATTCTAATACCTTTTTCTTTTAAAATGGCAATTAGCTATATATTTATTAATATTTAAACCCCATTTTTGTTAACTTTGTTGTTTTGTAAGTCTTTGGCTTACTGGAGTAAAGATGAACAGTTTGGGAATGTTAGGTCTACTGACATAAGCGGGGCAAGTCTTGACAGGACTAGGGCTGAGGACTGTTCCTTTGGGTTGTAAACTCCTGATGGCAGGGTTGTCATCGCCAATACCCATGCAGAACTCTCCCTTCTCCCCTGTGCAAGTATTCCGATACATTGCAAAATATATATTCAGCCTCTACACTGCTGATTACTAAATGTTGGCTTCAGCATGAACTCCTTGGGATTTTACATGAAAACATTTCAGAATTAAAAGGAAAAATATGCAATAGAATTTATTGCTGATACTTTAAATCCCTTTTGAAAAAAGGCACAGTATCAATCAATGCAGCAAGCAACAGAAACATATTGCCACTTCATAAATGATGCAGTAAGCTAACAGGTACATAACAACTAAGGAAACTCTTGCTTATTTGGGCCAAAAAAGCCAACAGTCTTTCCCATCTAATGCCACTGCATTCAGAATCAAGTATCAAAGAAATCCTAGTCGGGCCATTAAACTTATACTTTAAAAACTGTAGTTAAAAAATTAAATTAACCCCCAGGAATTATCTATTTTTATTACTTTTTTTGCAGTACTGGGCATTGAACCCAAGGGTGCTCTCTACCACTGAGCTACATTCCCAACCCCTTTAATATATATATATTTTATATATATATATATATATTTTATATATATATATATATATATATATATATAAAATTTATTTTGAGACAAGGTCTCAAGTTGCTAAGGCTGGACTTAAACTTGTGATGCTCTTGTCTTAGCCTCCGGAGTTGCTGGGATTACAGGCATGCATCACCACCACATCCACCTTGTAATTATCTATTTAAAATTAACACACAGTTTATATAGTTGGAAAAAGAAAAGATTTTTGGATATATATTTTATTTGACAGTGTTTTAGAATATCATACAGTAAACAAGATTTCTGTAAAAGTTAATTTATCCATAGTGGTGCGTTTCATAAAAATAGTTGCTCACTTACAGTCTTTATGTGACTATTAATACATGGAATTATATTTATAGAGATACAGCTGTACAGGGTAAATTCACAGCTAACACTACACAGAAGTATTATTTGGAATGGGATTTAGATGGTGTGCTGTCTTCACATGTTATGGATTACAGCCGCATAAAGCAACTACTGCACAAGTAGTAGCTGTGAACTGTGCAAATTAGAGTTTATGCAAGCGTAATCGCAATTTTTTTTTCCTTTTGTAACACATGGAAAATAAAGGTCGGAGGATACAGTACCAGGACGTGCAGCTACACTACAGAAGCATTGTCCAAAACCAGATTCAATAAATTAATGGTGAACTGTACTGGATTTCTAGTCCAGGGGAGAAAGTCTAATTGAGATTAAACCAAAAGTATTATAAACTGCTACATGTGTTTGTGCTTTTGTTTATGATGAATGGGTTTCATTTTTGGAAAAATTGCTTTCATAAGCTGCAAGGCCCTTCACATGAGGCTTTCAACCATATTCTCTTGTCAAACGACACTATCTTGGGATGAAAATTCAACTGTTAGTGCTCAGATTACTAGAGTGCAAAGAGGGAAAGAGTCAGGGAGGGAGGCTATTATGTGTGGCCTGTGTGATGGACCTGATCTCCCCTTTCACTTATCTGAATACAAGTGCAGGATGGTGAGATTGATTTGCATTGGAACTCCTGTGAGGGGCAGAATATGGGAAGGATGAAGCCTCCTTCATACAGAGCATATTAAAGACAAATTGCTTTCAGAAACATTTTGCCTCTTAATATGTATAGCTACAATAAGTATCAATGGATAATTAATTGAAGCTAACCATTTTACAAAGAAATAGTAAAACAGCAGGGAAGAGTCAAGTCTTAGAATTTCACTAGGGGATCAATCACAGATCCATGAAGATAAACAGAAACATTTAGAGGTTGCTAATGAAAAAAAAAAAGAGCAAAGAATACAAGATAAAAGCATAGGAAATGGAAACAGAAGAATAAGGAAAGAAAGATAAGCAGAAAGGAATGCTAAAAGTACTCATGTTCTTTAATGAAAATAAATTAGTTTTAATAGTGATTTTTTTAATATTAGAGATTCATTCTAATCTGAGAAATATAGGACAAATACTTTGCCTTTCTATTGTCAAAGTGCAAATGAAGTAAGGGGGAGGGTTTAAAATAAGACAATAACATAAGTGAAATATAACTTTGCTGACAGAGACGCTATCTCTACAAGCCTGGGACAATAGGAAAGCCTTTCATAAAGGAACCGCAGCATTGACAGTCTTGCTTAAACAAATTGCTGTCTTTCAATTATAAAATTCATATTTTAGAGGAAAATCAATTAAGATCTATGAGCTAAACTGCAAAATTCTGACTTATGGCAGACTGTTCCCTAGGATACAAGTTTTAAAACCTTTTTTTCCTACCACTGAAAATGTACAGAAATATGATTTGATCACAGAAATGGCAGTAAAAATGGCATCACACCAATGAATTCACTAGATTTCTAACTCATCCTGCAGTACGCAGGGAAGGGCGCTGCTAATACCGGTGATGGATGCCAAGGGTGAGCCGTGGAAACATGTCATGGGCGAACAGTTCTGAATGTTTCAAAGAAACCCTTTAACCCCTGTCTAGATATGTCAAGAACAATTTATTTACAACGCTTTAGATCAATTAAAAGATATAATCTTGTCTCAGTTTCAGCTTGCTCCGTGCAGTTTGATTTTTAAGGCGATATTCCAGTTTGTGATTGCTCTTAACTTGTCCAGTTTCTTGATATAAAGTTTGGATGACTTCCAAATCCTTCATGCAGTGGGGGGAATTTTTTTCTTTTTCTTTTTTTCTTTTTTTACTAAAGCTACACTGCACCGTCTCTCTTGTGATGTTCTTCACTTTGTATTTTGGTTCTTCCATAGCTGCCAAAGCCCGCGCAATGGAACCGGGGCTTTCGGGTCAGTCTGGGTCCGCGCGAGGGCGCCGCGCAGCCCCTGCTCCTTGGACACGTGGGACTTCAGGTCGATGCTCCCAGGCCTTGGTGCCTCGTGGATCTATGCGTGTGACAGTGAAAATAAATTAAAACGCCATGAGACAGAACCCAACGAGAGCGGCCTGCGCGGAGGCGGCTCATCTGCTGGCGGCCGAGGCGCCGGGCTTGAGCGCGCCCGGCAGCTTGTCGGAGCCCGGCACCTTCCAGGGCCCCGGCGCCACGGCGGCCTTGCGCGCAGGCGCGCCCCCTGCCGGCCGCGGGCCCGGCCGCACCCCCGCGCGCGCGCCCGCCCTGCCCTCGGCCTCGCGCGCGCCCGGCCGCTCCGCGCCGCCCCGGCCCGCGCACGCCGCCCCCGCGCCTTCGCGCCGGCCCAGCTCGGGCCCGGCCGCCGCGCGGGCGCCCTCCTTCCCGCCGGCCCGCGCCGCGTCCGCCGCGTCCGCCGCCGCGAGCCCGGGCGCCCTGGCCTCCGAGGCGGGCCTGCCGGCCTCGGGCCGCCCCTGGCCGCCGG
>PVJS01049588.1:0-14621 GCA_004027185.1 Glis glis | reverse complement strand
CACACACACACACACACACACACACACACACACACACACTAAATAAATAAACCTATATTAGATCTAGGACTAATCTGTGAATTCAGATTAACTTGTTTAAAAATAGAGAGAGGACTTCCTTTTTTAAAGTCAGGTTTATTGAGGTATAATTTGCATACAGTAAACCTCCGTTTTTAAATATATAGGTTAGATTTTGGCAAATGCATACTTTTTTATGGACTAGTCTTCATGCCTTTTTTTTTTTGTGGTATCTCTGAGCTACACCCCCAGTCCTTTTTATTTTGAAACAGGGTCTCACTAAGTTGCTGAGGCTACCCTTGAATTTGTGATATGACTGTCTCAGCCTCCCAAATTCTGGGATTTTCAGGTGTGCGCCACCATGCCCAGCCTTTATGTCCATTTACCAAGTAAAAAATTATGAAGAGACTGTCCTAACTTCAGTTTTTATTTATTCAGTTTTTTTTTATCCCTCCAAATGGGTAAATTAAAAAAAAATTGTTGCACCACATTACCTACCAAAGGAGCTGTGAACCCATCTGTAGAAACAAAGACAGGAGTTTGATTTAGGTTCATATCCTGAGTGCCAGAAAGTGCTCTGTCCATATAATATATATATCTCCACTCATTTTCATTCTCAATAACCCAAGACTCTCCCGATTTTTGTGCTGAAAATTTCCAAATCAGGAAAATCCCTCAGTCCTGGGAAAATCAGGATGGCTGCACCCTAGCAAGTTTTCTCATCCTCTGGACTATTGGCATTTGGGGCCAGATAATTCTTTGTTGTGGGGGACCCTGCATCGCAGGATGAGTGCAGCAGCTGTGGCTTCTACCCACTAGAGGGCAGGATCACCCTCCATCCCCAGTTGTCACGATCCACAAGCAAAAAACAAAACCAAAACAAACAAAAAATAAACAAACAAAACGGTCTCCAGGCATTGCCTGATGTCCTCTGGGGAACAAAATCACTCCATGTAAGTGCCCTTAAAATTCACAAATTTGAATTTGTGTTGTAAAGCAAAAGCAGGTGGAGTCTGCTATTTTTACAGAAGACTTGAAACTGGAATCTCTGCTAGACTGTCCCGCACCTCGCCGTCACCTCTCCACCCTTTCTTTGTTGACCTTGTAAGTGACATGAGCAACGATTCTAAGCGCTTCTGTCCTGGAGGTCTGGGAAGCTGTCATTGTGGGTGGTGCCCCTTTACTCTTCGGACGTTAAATTCTTTTTTGCTTGTTTGTTTCTTTGCTATTTTGAATGCATCTGTATTTGTGGAACCATGTCACATCATGACATTTTCCCCACACATTTATAGGATTGAATGTGCAAGCGTTTCAATGGAGAACAAAAAAAAGGACACAGTAAATTTCAAAGTACATTTTAATATAATACAATCTGTGTTAGATTGTGTAATTGTGCACAATTCTTCATACTTCTTATATTAGCATCCTTTGTCCTGTAAATTTGCAGCTCCTGCTGGTAAGGATAGAGTATCTCCCCTGCACGCACGATGCTGGGCTGACCAATGTGACGGCCTGAGGTCACCACGTGGAGATGGCGGTGCCAGCGCCAGAGCCCAAGGGGCGGCACGTGTCCCCATGTCCCTCTAGTCCTTCCATCACCACCGTGAGAGGCACATGGCTTCGATAGTCATTTGGTTCAAGAAGGAAGTGGGCCGTATGTTCAGATGTAGAGCTGAGCCCAGCCAAGCCCAGCCCTGGCCAGCCAGTGCCCAGCTGTCCGACGGTGTGTGAGCTGGATTAAATGCTGCTTTAACTCCCTAAATTTGGGGTGGATTATTGCCCAGCATTATTGCTGCTATGCTGACAGTCACGCTATGTTACCACTAAATTTGAAAACTCATGAAACACAAATTTTTTTTAGAAAAATATTTTATTACAATAGGTCTGAGCTGGGCGTTGTGGTGCATGCTTGTAATCTCAGTACTTGGGAGGCTGAGACAGTAGGATCACAGGTTCGCATCCAGCCTCAGCTACTTAGTGAGGCCCTCCGCAACTTAGTGAGACCCGGTTTCAAAATAAAGAATAAAAAATAGGACTGGGGGTGTAGCTCAGAGGTAGAATGCCCCTGGGTTCAATCCCCAGTACCGCAGCCCCCCAAAAAACAATAGGTCCAAAAAGTAGAGAAGAACAGAAATTTTCACAAAAGAAAATACTATTGTAAAGCTCTGTCGTCACCAAATAGCACGTTCTACTAAATCTTAAAATAACAGATTATTCCTGTTTTGTACAACTATAATAGAAAATGGAAAGGATGAGAAAGTACCCAATTCACTTTTTAAAAAGCCAGCATGCTATGCTATTGTAACAACACCAGACTACAACAGAAACAGAAAAGATCATTGATCCAGCTCAACTAAATATATATGCAGAAATCTGAAATCCAATAGAAATTAAACCCATCGCTGAACTGAAAGAACAACCACGACAGGTGCAAGGAAGGCACTTTTCTCTGCTGGAGATACCACAGACGAAATGAAGAGAAAAATGCCAAACCATGGAAAATATTTTCAGCATATATAACACATAAACAGTTAGTACCAAGAATTCATTAAAAAAAACTTTACAAACCATTAGCAGAAGAAAAATTAACCCAATAAAATGGACACAGCTGATAAGCAGACATTTCACAGCACAGGGAGCAAATATGGGCAATAATCATATGAAAATATTCAAACAAAAATTAATTATTCTATACTATTGACATATAAAGAAAAATGAGATCCTTAAGCTTTGGAAACTTAAAATAGTAGTAAATTGAACTGGAAAAACAAGTTGTTTTTTAAAAGGAATAACTAGTTGTTACACAAGGAATATATAAAAGATTTTTACGAATTTGTACTTTCTATTTTCCTATATTTACTTTTTATTCATTTTTCTGTTTTAACTAATGTATCTATTTTTTAAAGTTCTAAAATGCTTATTATCAGGCCGGGCATGGTGGCGCACGCTTGTAATCCCAGTACTTGGGAGGCAGAGACCGGAGGATGTGGGTTTGCGGCCAGCCTCAGCTACTTAGTGAGGCCCTCTGCAACTTCGTGAGACCCTGTTTCAAAATAAAGGATAAAAAATAGGGCCGGGGGTGTAGCTCGGAGGTAGAATGCCCCTGGGTTCAATCCCCGGTACCGCAAAAAAAAAAAAAGATTATTATCTTACCTATGGTGTTTATGCAACGTATCTAATGTTACATTTCACTAAAGCTTGACAACAGAGGCTCCTCCTCCTCCTCTTCCTCATCCTCTTCCTCCTCCTCCTCTTTCTTCATACTGGAAATTGAACCCAGGGGTACTCTACTATTGAGCTCCATCCCCAGCCCTTTTTGTTCCCCAGGCTGGCCTTGAACTTGTGATCCTCCTGTCTCAGCCTCCCAAATACTGGGAGTACAGGCTACAACTAATTTCTTCTAAGGCATATAAAAGTGAATTGTGCTTACCACAGACTTTGAAGAAACTCAGGTCCAATCTTTTTCATCTGAACTGCAAGTCTCTAAAAATTGGTCACCAATTTACTTTCCTATTTTCTCCTTCCAACCAGTCTTGTTAATTCTGATGAGATTGCAGCCTGTACTTATCTGTGTTTTCTGTTTGTCATTAGTTCATCTGTTATTCACATATTGACCATTGTTCTAAAACTAGGATTAGAGCCTGGCGTGGTGGCGCACACTTGTGATCCTAGTACTTGGGAGGCTGAGACGGCAGGATCACAGGTTCGAGGATAGTCTGAGCAAGTAGTGAGACTCTCATCAACCTAGCGAGACCCTGTTTCAAAAATAAATAAATAAGTAAAAATGGGGCTGGGGGTGCAGCTTGGAGGTAGAATGCCCCTGGGCTCAATCCCCAGCAACACACACACACACACACACAGGCACACACACACACACACACACACAGCTCTGGGGTGATGCAAACAAAGTGTAAGGATTGTTCTGTTCTCTCCTGAGGCTTAGAGTCAATCGCCTCTCCTCTGTTATCCCGAAGGACTTGATGTATGCTCTGGAACAGCTTTTTAATAGAGGATTATAGCTAATTATCAACTGTATTGTTAATCGCTAGCACCTGGCGTAATTTGTGGCATATATGAGACATCTGTATGCTTTAGGACCATGTAACCTGTGTCGGGAAGCATGACATATATACATGTAAATACGCATGATCCTGTCAAAACGAGCTATAGTTAGGAGTCAAAATGAGTTCTATTAACAGTAAATATGATAGCAGCGCTAAAACAGGGGAAATCAAAGTATTCCTTCGTAATGCTATTTTATTCATTAAACATCTCTTCTCATCCATGTTGTATTGCATATCCAGCTGAATAATTTGTTTTTTTTTTTTGTGGTACTGGGGATTGAATTCAGGGGCGTTCTACCTCCAAGCTACACCCCCGATACTTTTTTTATTTTTTCTTTTGAAACAGGGTCTCACTTTGCTGAGGCTGGTCTCAAACCTGCGACCTTCCTGTCTCAGCCTCTGAAACGCTGGGATAACAAGCATGCATCGCCACACCCAGCTGAATTCTTCCTTTGTGATATCATCCTGGGCACAGCTTTACTACTTCTTGATTAATTATTAGCTAAGTTTCATTTTATAATAGCTTCTCAAGTGTATAAGAATCCTCAAAAAATGATAAAACTTTAAACACAGTCACATCTCGCAGAGTCCTGTAAAAAATAGATCTTCGGTGATATTGTGATGATTGTCAGGAACAAGGCGTGTTTGTCCCTCTACTCTCACACTACAATTAATGCTGACAAGGACTCATGGATTCCCCCCAAGCAAGGCAAGGACTTCTACAGCCGGGGATACCAGCTGGGCATCTTCTCGTTCCATTTAACTCTGATGCTGTCTAGCTGGAGTTAGCATCGAATCCCACAGGTGGAGGGCTCAGTCCCAAGACCGCCTCCCTCCTTTAGATGCCAACCGCAAGTCCCATGATGTTTTACTTGTGCTTCTGACCAACTGTCTATAAAGTGAGGTTCCCACAATCCCTGTGGGTTCAATGAATTCACTTGAGTGGCCCACATAACTCAGGGAAACACATTTGCTGATTTACTATAGCATGCCTCACAAAGGAAACAGACGAAGAGATACACAGGGCGAGGTGTGAGAGAAGGGACGTGAAGCTTTGGGCCTCCTCCAGGAGCCCCGGTCAGCTCTGTGGAAGCCCTCTGAACCCTGTCCTTTTGGACTTTTATGGAGACTTTATTGCATGAGCATGATAGTTGTATTGACAACCCTGTCAAAATATGACTGGACAAAAGGGTCTGATCTAATGCTGACAGCGGAATGGAGAAAGCCAGGAGGCCTGTCTCTTCCGACCCTTCTTGGCCTCTCTGCAGCGTTCCTTCCTTGTGGGTGTGGGAGGGATCCCTTTAGCAATGTGGGCCGTATCATTGGACAATTTCTTTATGGCTGGCATAAAGACAGAAAGGTGGGGAAGGTCATCTTTTTAGTTTCTTCATCTTTTGGGGAAGAGAAATTCTAGTCTCTATGATCTGCTTTGGGGAAAGAAAGGAGCAGGGGAAGGAAGAGCAGCAGAAGGTCACACAGAGAGAAACTTTGCTGTCTGAGGCCCAGGGTGCCCCGAAATTATTCTACCCAGGAAATCAAAGGCCGTGCGAGTAATGAGCCAGGAACTATGGATGAAAACCAAAAAATATGTATCATAATATCACAACGGACTACTTTAAATTTTTTTCAAATAAAATTCTAAAATAAGTAGACTTTTGAAAAAATACTGAACTTAATGTAGGCATAGTTCAGTTTCTTATTTCTATATAATGCTTTGCAGCATATAACTGTTTTATACACATTTTACCATTGAGTATTTTTAAGATTGTGACTCATGCTTATTACCCTCATTTTGTAGATGATTATGCTGAGGCTAATTAAGGTGAAGTATCTTGCCCCTGGTTACACTCATACATGGTAAGGAGAGGCTTGAATTTAAGTCTTCAGAACCAAGTTTCTTGCATCCTACTATATTATATGATCTACTAAATTTTTTCCATATTAATTTAATTGTGAAACATGAAAGTGATAAATTCTGCTAAAACGATTACTGGCGCAAACATGATAAATAGTAAAAAAAAAGTTATGTTGAAAGTTATTTTTAAAAGGGAAAATTTAGAAAAATTAATGGATGAGCTTTGATCATATCAGAGCTCATTTCATTACCTGACACAAAAACAGAGTTGCCAAAAATTTCTGTTTTTTTAGCAAAAAATTGAAAATTTTAATGTAGAAAGATAAAAATCTGCAAAACACAACCAGAAAAATATGCAATGAATAAGAAAAAATAATTCTGAGAAAAGGATGAGGACCACCGATATATAAAGAAAAAACTGAAACCCTTAAGCTGAGGAAACATAAAATGATAGTAAGCTAAACTGGAGAAAACCAGTTTATTTTCTTAAATGAATAACTAGTGCTGTGTTACACAAGAAATATAAATTTTTTATGGATTTGTACTTTATATTGTACTATATTTCATTTCTATTCATTTTATGGCTTAACTGCCATATCTATTTTTTTTCTTAGTTTGAAAATGCTTAGTATCTTATCTGTGGTGTTTATAGAACACATCTAATATTTCATTTCATTAAAGTGTGGGAGAGTGCTGTACTGAGAATATCCAGTAGGTGGCACTGTAGCACCATATTTGGTTTGGAACCTGGCTTACATTTTCACTCCGGCCTGCTTTTTCTTTTGCAGTAAGCAGCCAGCTTGAGCTTCCCAGGGAGAGTGCCCCTGGAGGCTGCTGGTTGCTCTAAGGGGACCAGCAAAAGCTGATGTTGGGAGTTGTGAGAAAAGCTGAAGGCTGGATCAAAGAAGTTGGTGATGCCCAACACTGACCCAAGAAAGTCAGTGGGCAAGTGAGTCTGGAAATGCAGTCTGCAGAGTCCCAGCACAGAACATGGAAGAAAACAGTGGGCTTGGAGCTGAGATACAGCGTGGACATGTTGAGCAATGATAGCGTTTAAGTAGGAGGGACCGGTGGTGGGAGTATTTGTGTTATTTGGAAGGAAAGTGAAAACACTGATTATATTTAAAATTTTTATAAGTTAAATATGCATATTACTCAAGACAAGAATGACGACTTTTGCTTCTCTTATTCAACATAGTACTGCAAGTCCTTGCTCTGAGCATTTACGCAGGACAAAGAAAACAGGTATCCAAATTGGAAAGGAGGAGTTCAACTATCCCTGTTGGTAGATGACATGATCTTATGCATAGAAAACCTGAGGATTCCATCTCCAAACTGTTATAACTTATAAACCAATTCAGTAAAGTTGCAGGACACAAGATCGACATATAAAAATCAGTAGTGTTTCTATATACTAACAATGAACTAGATGAAAAAGAAATCAATCCCATCTACAGAACTACCAAGCAAATATAAGTAAATAAAATACCTAGGAATAAATTAATCAGGAAGGTAAATGAGCTCTACAATGAAATCTTTAAAACTGATGAAAGAAATTGAAAAGGATACATACACACAAATATGGAAAGACACCCCCGTCCATGGATTTGAGAGATCAACACTTAAAATGTTCATACTACCCAAAGCCATACAGCAATTCAGTGAGATCCCTATCAAGATACTAATGTTCGTATTTCACATAAATAGAAAAAAGACCCTGAATAGACAAAGCCATCCTGGCCAAGAAGAATGACACAGGAGGCAGTGTTGCTCCCTTCACTGATGATGACAACAAATCAAATGTAATATTTTAAGGTATTCATCATTTACCAAGGTTGTCTTAAATTATTTTCTTCCCTTAAAGTGTTGGCACTCCACACTCTCTAGCTCATTGTCAGTTGCTTTCTTAATCATACCCTTCTCCCCACAAAGCCTTTATGAACGCTCACCTGGGGTTTCAGCACTAGGTGTTGCTAGAGATACTTCACTGCAACACTAGGAAAACAACCTGGTCCCTCTCTATCACTAATGGACTCCTTACTGTAGGCAGTGGATTATGATCCAGGGATAGGTAAGTTGGACAGTAACAGGCCTGGGTATGGTCTTCTATCCTGTTGATGAATAAGTGTGTTATCTAGAGTTCAGAAACAATAGCTTTACTGAAACTGAAAGCTGACGTCAGCCACTACAGTTTGGCATAAAACACACAATTATTTGGTTTGACCATGACTATACCTATTATATTCAGTAGCATTTTGGAGCTAGGAGACATTGTAGAGACAATCTAATCACATGCATTTATTGCCTATAGGGAAACTCGAGGACATTTTTCTGATTAAACTGCTCTTTCATGCTTTTTCTGTTATCCAATTCTATGCCCTCAGTTCACCAGCAAAAGTGCATGCATATGACTTTATCGTGATTGGAGGTAAAGATAAGACATAAAACCATCTAGTCTAATCCTACTTTACAGAACATGAGATCAGAAAAGCTTCAACAACTTGTCAAATTCAAAAGATAATTGTCAGGATCTGGTCTCAGGTTTCCTTTTGAATGTGTATTCTAGGGAACTTCCTATTAAATTTGGGTGTAGATAAAATTATTAAATAATTAGGAAATAGTAACTGCTAGTAATCTACATCCCTCCATTATACTTTTTGCAAGTAACGTGAAATACTTTAAATTTTGATTACGTTCTTCTTTGAGTCCACTTCTACATTTAACAATATATTTTGAAATTTTAACTATACATAAAATAGAAAGTATAGTATAATGAGTGTCCATATGACAGTTTCAATAATCATCAACATTTTGCCTCGTTTGTTTCATGTGTACATTTTTTATTTTTTGCTGAAATATTTTAAAGCAAATTCCAAACATTATATTATTCTTCCTCAACATATTTTAGTATGCTTTGCTAAAAAAATGGATTTAAACATCATGAAACCATTACCACCCCTAGTAAAATAAATAATTTCTTGGTGTAGGCCAATGTACTCAATACTTATAGTTCTCTGAATGTCTCAAGAATAACTATTTATTTCTGGCTTGTTCAATTAAGAAGCTCATATAAAGTCCACACATGGCATTTGGCTAAATCTCTGTTAATCTAGAGCAGTTCCACATCTCACGTGTTCTGACTTTTTGAAAAAAATGGGTTACCTTAATCTTGTATCCACACTCTGGATTTATCCTGTTGGTGACAGTTAATTTATTATTCTATCTCCTGTCTGTACTATTAATGGGAGGAGTGAGGACTCAAGGTTTGATGAGATTCAAGTTCAACTCTGTTGGCCAACAGTCGTGGTGCTGCGTGCTCAACAGAAAGCACATGGTGTTGGTATCTTCCTAGTCACCCCGCTTTTGTGATGTGAACACAATACACTTATCTTTCAACTTTTATCTAGTAATTTTACCCACTGATGAAAGACACCCGGATAATTTTATTAAGGGATGCAGAGTGGCGATTTTCTAGTTTTCTCTCCCTTTTTTTTCACTTTTATTAACTAGAATTTTTTCTGTAGAGAACTGTCCATTGTCAACTAGAGCTATTTTCTCTGTAGTGTAGAAAAGGAAAGTTAAATGCTTAATTATTATTCTACTGACAATTTCAGAAGTAAACGAACACCTGAATATTTATAATGTGACCAGCTAGATTTGTGTGTATATTTGCTTTTTGTTAGTGTGTGTGTGTGTGTGTGTGTGTGTGTATGTGTGTGTGTGATGAAATGAGCCTCTGGATTGCAATAAATTTACTGTAGCCACTGTTCTCTTCATCATTCTCATATTGGCCAAAGGGATTTCTTTCTCCTATTTGCGTCTCTGTCTTTCTGAATGTCATATTAGTCTTTGATTTCTTTAGTCTTGCTTTCTGGCACAAGAAATTGTTACAGAGCCATTTCATGCATTTTCTGCCCCAAATCTGGAACCAAAATTCTGCTATAGAACTCTGATTCCTTTTAGCAAGAAATGCTACTTAGAGACCGAGATGTGGGCACTGGGGGCAATCTTGTTTTTGAGCGGTCATTGTCTTCTAGGTCTTTGCAGTTATAAAGCCAAGGAAGGTATACTTTGAGAATAAAAACTTCATGAAATAATACTGGCATTTCCAATTCAAATTTGACATAATAAATAGAGTCTTAACTTTATTTCTTTAACTTGAAGGTATTTTTTTTGTTATGGCAATAATTTTGGTTCTTAACAACATTAACACTATGATTTGATTTACCTTCATGCATATGTGTGTTTGTGTGTATTTGTATGTGTACTAACAAGTTTCAAATTAATAATATTAATATTTCTAATACCTGCTAAATTAAGTTTAAAATTACTTGAAGCTCTGTAATTAGTACTCATTCTACTTAACATGTACACTCAAAATGCTTTGAAATAAATCTGTTCTCTGGGTAGTAATGCCATTAATTTGGTAGATTGACAGGCTCAGTTGTTTCAGTTTAAGATCAAGTGTGATCTCCAGAACATCCGCTTTAGCATCACCTGAGAACTGGTCAGAAAGACAGATTCTCAGGTTCCATCTCAGACCATCGAAATCAGAAACTTTGGGAGTCATGATTTTTATGTGCTCTAAAGTTTGAGAGCCATTGACCTAGCAATCTTTTTAAATTAGTTTTCTTTTTGCAAATATTACACATCAATGTATCTATTGATAATCTCTTTTTTAAGTCCAAATGTTATGATACTATGCATACTGTTCTATACCTTGCCAGTGGAAGAATACACTTTGTATATGTAATTTTGTATTTCTACCAGAATATTTGGGCCACGGGTTCCTTAAAAATGAGATTGCTAGATAGATGGTCAGTACTCTCTTTCCCACCAGACATTATCAAATTCTTTTTCCTAGGGGTTGTACCATTCTGTATTCTCATCAGCTGTTTCCTAGAAACTGGCAATAGAATACATTGTCAGACTGGGATTTGCCAATCTGATTGATGAGAAATTGTAGCGGCTTGCAGATCTGATTTGCAGTTCCCTTAGTAAGAGTGAATTTGAGCATCTTTTCCTACATTGAGGTGCCATTTTCATTTCTTTTTCTGTGAAATATCTACTCATGCATTTTGCCACTTTCCTAACAGGTTGTTAGTCTGTTTTTTTTCTCAATTTGTAAGAAATCTTGATATATTAAGAATATTAGCCATTTGAGCACAAATATCTTTCCTCAGTTTATCTTTTGACTTCATTGCTATTTTGTGCCATGGCAATATTTTAGGGAAAATTTACATAATTGAATTATCAATTTTATGTCAGAATGTCTAAATTTAAATTATTATTAAGGTTTTCCTCAGCCTAGGTGGTCTGAATGTGTATTCTAAAATTCATATGTTGAAACTGAATGGCCAACATGATAGTATTAATAAGAGGTGGAGCCTTTCGGAGGTGATTAGGTCATGAAGACAGAGTCCTCATGGATGGGATTAGGGCCCTTAGAAAATGACTCGAGGGGGTGCATTCCCTGTCTCCCATCGTGTGAGGACGCAGTGTTCTACTCTTTGCCCTTTTGTCCTTCTGCCTTCGAGGCGCCATCTTGGAAGAGAGGGAGCCAGTTTTTATTAGATGCTGAACTGCTGGAAACCTTGATCTTGGACTTCCCAGCCTGTAAAATGTTAGAAATACACTTCTGTTTTTCTTTATAAATCACTCAGTCTTAGGTATTTTATTATAGCAGCACAAGTAGACTAAGACAAAGGCAATTTTCCCCATGTTTTCTTTTAGTACAACTTTAATTTTTACAATTAAAATTTTACTTATTTTAAATGTATCCTGGTGTGTAGTACTGCCCTGTTTTTATTTTTTTCCAAATTTATGTCTGGTGGTTGTAACAATTTATTTACTTATTTTTACTTCCATAGCCATGTTGCTTTTCTTTTTTATTGCAAATTACTTATATGATACAGAAAGCATTTAACAAACATGTATGTACTTGTCATCTAGACCAACAGTGATCATATCTTGCCATTGTTCTTTGTATCTTCAGTTTTTAAAGAAGAAGCAAAAACAAGAAATAACAAAATAGTAGTCCATTTACATCTTTCTTAAGTCTTCCTTCTCTCTATACCTTTCAATTATGAATTTTCTAATCATATTTCCAATTTATGTTTTTAACCATTTGCTATATACAGATATATCAATAAAATATATGTAGTACTAACATAATTTATTATAGTTTTTCTTCTTCCTTAGTAATTTCAGGTGTCATCTTTATCAAATATTAGATTTCCATATCTACTCGAGTCTATTTATGTACTTTCTTTACTGTTCTATTTGTCTATCTATACCATAAACAGCCCCATCATGTCCCATTGTCCTGTATATAGGACACTTATAAAAAAACCTCAAATTGAGCCATTTTATAGGTGTCTTATACAATTTTACAGATTTTTATAGGTGTCCTATTTATATGACATTGGGCACAATGGGTTTTAATTATAGTGGCTTTAAACTATATCTTAGTATCTGGTGATAATTAAAAACATTTAAAATTTTTATTGTAATTTTTACTTTTATGCTAATAATGCCCTTCATTCTCTCTTTCTTTAGATATTATTTGCTATGAGAATCAACAGTTAAAATAGTTAGCTACTTCTAACTTTCGTCTGCCCCATCACTCAACTTTATTGAATAGTTTTGCCTTAATCTCTGCACTCTTCAGTACACTTAAATTACTATTTGGCTTGTCAGCTTCAAATGATATCCTTAGCTCACATTTTCTTTTATAGGCTATCTTAAAATATGTAGCTGGGAAGCTAACACCTTATATATGGTTTACTTTTCATGTACTTTTTCCTTCCTTTCTCATTGTCATTTGTGTTATCTATATATTGTTAGAACATTTGGAATTTGTGTTCTATTTTGTCAACCTTATTCCTGCCTCTCAGTCTTTGTTCTATAATTGATGCATTTAGTACTCACATCTCAACCGGATCCTGAAGCTTTTGCAACCCTCTTGTGCTGAATAGCTTTCTAGTACCTTCTTCATGAAGGATTTATGGGAACACCATTTTCGGAGCTTTAGTATGTTCACAACTTTTTGTGACCTTTAGATTTGAAGAGGAATTTGACTCGATATAAAATTCTAAGCTCATATTTTCTTTCATCTCAAAAAATGCTAAAATCTTAAAAATGTTAAATGTGCCTTTAAAATGTTTCTCCAGTGTTTTCTGCCATAAATGTTACAGTTTAGAAGACTGATGCCAATATGACTTTCATTTTTCCTGAATGCCTAAAGGATTTTCTTCTTAATTTCAAAGTTCAATAATTTTATATGTCTAGTGTTCACCAGTTTGCATCATTTCTCCTTGGTATGTAGATCCGAAACTTTTTAAATTCAGAAAACATGCTTGAATTACAGTTTTAAATGTTTTCATTGTGGTTCTTCCTTCTTCTAGGTGTTGGCTTATGGTTCTTCAATTACTTATATTGGATTTCCTTTGTCTGCTGGTTAATTAATTATATTACTGTCTCCGTAGTCTTTTAAAGTTCCTTCATGTTCCCTTTTCCATTCTCCATTTTTTAAAAGGGGTGCTGGAGATTGACTCTAGGGCCTCAGGGACACTAAGCACCTGCTGTATGCTGAGCTATACCCCCACCCCTCCATTCTCCATTTTTCTTACTCTGGTGTCTATTTGTGCATTTCTTTTAGTGTAGTCCTTATTTCTCACTGTTTTCTGTTTTCTCTCCCTAGTTCTTTCTTGACATCTGTTGATTCTTATTTTCTAATCTTCCATGAATTTTGCTACACAACTTCTGGGTATAAGGAATTCTTTAATTCTCTACATTAGAATAACTCCCTGTTGACCTACCACCCACTTTGCCAAGATCACATTAAATTTATGTAACGTTTTGTGTTTTATTCTCTCTCACCCTTTTATCAAAGCAGAATCCATGAACTACTTGGGGCTCAGAGATGGGGAAGAGTCTGATACTGTGCATTCAGTGGTTGATATCTTTATTCTGGTTTCTCTGGCTGCATACTACTGCAGTTAAGAGTTGGCTCAATTTAGGTACTTTGTTTTGAGTGGCCTTGGAGATGTTTCTCAGAGCACTCCACTGAAGATCTTACAAAAACCTTTGTATCTTACTAAAACTTAGTAAGGCATCTCCCAGCATTTGGGATACTTCCTTCCACCACTCTCCATTCCTCTGTCTTCCGGACGCTCAGGGGTTAAATTTATACCTCTGTCTCGATTCAGCCATTTTCAGCTTTTGGTATCCAAGCATCTTCCCTTCATTAGCTCCTTGCCATATTTTTTCCCTTTCTAAAGCCATCACCTTCATAATGCTCAATAAAACAGAAACATGTTTTAACTTTGGCATACGTGCTTATGTCTTTAGGCCTGTAGAAGGGCATATTGTCTTCTCTTTTATGAGTAAGGGCTTAGAGCTTGGGAAAGAGATGCACTTTCCTAACCCACCCTGTTAGGGTAGTACATTTTCACTTATTTATGCCTGACTTCTTAATGCATGATAATTAGTGAAGCTAAGGTTCAATGGGTATATTTGGGTGAAAGTCACAATAAACACTGTGATTACTATGATTCAATTTTTCTGCCAGTTGTATTGATGCTTTGTCTGTCAGGTCTTCCAAGAAGCAGATACTCAGGTAAGGTAACAGTTTGTGTGTGGGATTTTGTGTGTGTGTGTGTGTTTGTGTGTGTGTGTGTGCG
>PVJS01049587.1:0-14621 GCA_004027185.1 Glis glis | reverse complement strand
GGGGGGGCTCACTAGAGAGAGAGAGAGAGAGAGAGAGAGAGAGAGAGAGAGAGAGAGAGAGAGACAGGGAGAGAGAGAGAGAGAGAGCTGAGACTGGCCGTGAACCCAGATCCTCCGGTCTCCGCCTCCCAAAGTACTGGGATTACAAGTGTGCGCCACCACGCCCGGCTAGCTACTGTTTTGGATAGCACAGGTACAGACATTACCCTATTGCCTTCTGACATTTATTATTGCAAAGGAAAATCCAAACTCAGTTTATCTTGCTTTTAGAAATTTTATAAATTAATGGATATGGCTTTAGATTTCCTTTTTAAAAGAAACTCGTTGAGCACATGGAAATCACCAGTCTTTTCTCGTATTTTAGAGTTTTCTTTTAGTCTGTCTTTCAGAAGCTGTGTGATTGGCAAAAGCACACATTTAGAAGCCATGCTGACCTAGGTTTGTATCTCTGCTCTGCAAATTAGAAGTTTTGTGACCATTGGAAAATGCCTTATCTTTTCCCAGAATTGTTTTTCTCCAAGAGTTGCAATCCAGTCAAAATAGAGGATTTTTGTTCCTCTTTCCTTCCCTGCTGGATTCATTAGCTTTGTTTTCTACTTTAAAAATACTGTCAGTGATAGGCAGGACTTCTGATCAGACCCTCACAATGGTTATTTTCAGGCTTATCCCTTCCCTGTCTTTATTTATCCTTTTGGGTGCTTTCTCAAATTTGTTCTTCATCCTTATTACATTTTCTGTGGTATAAAGAATATTTTATATTGCCTCTGGTATGAATTTAATTTTTTCTGCTCCACTTTTTATTTTACTGCCCACTTTTCTTATTCTGTCTGTTCTCTTTTAATAGAGACAGTATGTTCTTGAATCTTGGCGGGATCAGCAAACACGTAGCTTCTACGTATTACATGCCCTATCGTAAAAATACTCAAGAGGAAGATTTTGCATTATGCTCTAGGGAAATGTCCCTCTGGGCTGCAGGTTTCTGCAGGGTTTTGTTTTTAAGTTCTGGAGCAGAACTTGCTAGCTCCAGTGCTGGGGATTTAGGGCCAGCCTTTTCTATGTCAGTTTCTCTGTCCAGGGAATGCCAGGCACATTTGGTCTTCAGCCAGAAGCTATGGGGTCAACTGTTACCCCAACTCCTGGGACATGACAAGTCAGGACAGGTTCTTCCTCCTTCATTTTAAGTGAGTAGCCTCTAGTAGATCCTTCTGGAAAAGTTAAAAATCTCTTCTCAAATTTGGAATGAGATATGGGGTCAATGAGAACCTCTTTCAGGAGGTAGAATTTCATTCAAAGAAGTGAAGGAGAAATCTGTGTGATTCCCCAAAACTCTCAGGAAAATGGAAATAACGGGGATATGGTTTTGGTGACATCCTAATGTGGTTTTTCATGAAGTCCTGATCTTACTTTGCTGGAGGAGACCGTCTCTGTCTCTTGGACGCCAGTTCCTCCACTTCATCTACATTGCTTCCCTTGTGGTCAGGGGGAGTGGAATCGATGAGTTTGGCCTGGATTTTTCTATTCACTCAGGTATCAGAGGAACAGTTGTTGAGGTGAAGGTAATGGTGGTGTAAAGGGGTGACTCAGACCACTCTTGAGACTCCAAGGCCTCACATGCCTTGGCTTTTAGTTTTTCTCCCTTTTTCTTAATTATGAAAGAATTTCAAATCCCTAATTCATATTTTTAACTGCTTTATTAAGGTGTGATTCACGTACAGTACAACTCACCCATTTAAACTGTAGAATCCAATGATGTTTAATAGTTTCAGAGTTGTGCAGCCATCACCATAAGCAATTTTAGAACAATGTTTTCATTGCTCCAAAAAGAAAAACCTCATACCCATTAAGTAGCGACTCCTCAGTTTTTCCTCCTAAGCTAAAATATTTCTAGCCCTTGGCAACTACTTTGCTTTCTGTCTCTATAAATTTGCCTATTCTGGACATTTCATAGAAGTAGACTCGTATAATATATTGTCCTTTGTGACTGATTTCTTTCATTTAGCATAATATTTTGAAAGGTTCATCCATGTTGTCACATGTATAAATGCTTCATCCATTTTTATTGTCAAATAATGTCCCATTAAATGGATTTTGGACATGACACCTTTTATTTATCCATTCATCCGTTGATAGGCATTTGGGTGTTTCCACCGTGTTGCTATTATGAATAATGCTGGTATGAACATTCATGTACAAGTTTTTGTGTGGACATGTGTTTTCATTTCTTTTGGGTATACCTAGAGTTGAAATTGCTATATCATAGGGTAACTTTATGACTATCTCTTTTGAGGAATTGCCAAAATGTTTTCCAAAGCAGCTACACCATTTTATATTTCCACCAGCAATAGATGAGTTTTTCTATATCCAATACTTATAATTATCTGTCTTGATCATCTACCATCCCAGCAGATGTGAAGTACCTTGTTGTAGTTTTCATTTGCATTTCCTTGAAAATGAATTATGTTGAACATCTTTTTATGTGCTTATTGGTTGTGAAATTTCCTCAGCAAAATACCTATTAGATCATTGGGCCATTTTTTATTTTGGTTATTTGTCTTTATATTAATGAGTTATAATAGTGCATTATATATTCTAGACACAAGTCCTTTATACATATGGTTTGCAAAACTTTCTTCTATTCTGTGAGTGGTATTTTCACTTTATTGATAGTGACCTTTGAAGAACAAAATTTTTTAATTTTGATAAGGTACATTTTATCTATACTTTGTACTTTTTTTGGTGGAACTGGAGATTGAACCCTGGGATATTCTACCTCTGAGATACACCCCCAGACCTTTCTACTTTTTTATTTTGAGACAGGGCCTCTATAAGGTGCCCAGGCTGGACTTGAACTTGCAATCCTGCCTCAGCCTCCTGAATAACTGGGATTACAGGTGTGTGCCACTGTGCCCAGCCTGTCACCTGTGGTGTCATATCTAGGATGATTTTTCCCAGCCCAACACCACAATAATTTAGTTATAAATTTCTTCTAAGATTTTTATAGTTTTAGCTTTTATGTGTAGGTATAATCCATTTTGAGTTAATTTTTAAGTTTTGTTGTGGATGACATGAGGAAGGTTGGGTCAGACTTCCTTCTTGAATATGGATATCCAGTTGAATCAGAACCATTTGTTGAAATGACTGTTTTTTCCTTCTTGAATTTCATTTACATCCTTGTTGAAAATCAAGTCACCATAGATATAAGGGTTCATTTCTGGACTTTCATATATTAATATATATGTCTATGGCAGAACTACACTGACTTGATTATTGTGGCTTTGTGTTTAGTTTTGAAATCAAAGCATGAGTCCTCCAACTTTTTAAAAAAGGATTATTTTGGCTAATTTGGACCTCTTGAATTTCTATGTAAATTTTAAGAGCAGTTTGTTATTTTATCCAAAGGACAGAGCTGGTATTTTGATAGCGAGTGTGTTGAATTAATGGATTTGGGGGAGTACTACTATCTTAATATTAAGTCTTCTGGCTCATGAATGTGGGTGTCTTCATTTATATAGGTCTTCTTTCATTTCAATCATGGTTTGTAGTTTTCAAGTATAAGTTTTGCACATCTTTTATTAAATTTATTTCTAAGTAATTTATTCCTTTTGAAGCTACTATAAATGGAATTTTACTCTTTGTTTTGTTTTTGTTTTTGCAGTTCTGGGGATTGAACCCAGGGGCATTCTATTTCCAGGCTACACCCCCAGCCCTATTTTTTACTCTTTATTTTGAAACAAGGTTTCACTAAGTTGTGGAGGGCTCACTAAGTAGCTGAGGCTGGCCACCAATCTGTGATCCTCCTGTCTCAGCCTCCCAAGTACAAGCATGTGCCACCATGCCTAGCTGGAATTGTATTCTTAAATTAACATTTGGATTATTTGTTGCAAACATATAGAAGTACAATTTATTTTGTATATTCATCTTGTACCCTGGCACTTTGTTGAACTCACACATTTGTTCTAATAGCATTAAAACATATATTTCTTACGATTTTCTAGGTAGAGGATTATTTCATCTGCAAATAGGTATAGTTTTAATTTTCCCTTTCCAATCTAGGTGCCTTTTATTTCTTCATACTTCCTAATTGCCCTGGCTAGAACCTATAGTAGAATATTGAATGCAGTTGGTGAAATAGACACCTGATCTTGCTCCTGATCTTTTGGGGGAAAGCACCCAGTTTTTTTTTTTTAACATTTTGTATACTTTTCATAGATGTACTTTATTTGGTTTAGAATTTTCCCCTTATTTCAATTTTAGCAAGTGTTGTTTTTTTTCTCTTATCATGGTGTTTCATTTTGACAAATACTTTTTTCTACACCTATTAAAAGACTGTCCTGTGGTATTATCTTTTGTTCTACTGATATGGTATATTACAGTAATTGATTTTCAGATATTGGATCAACTTTGGATTCCTGGGATAAATCCCACTTGTTCTTGATATATTATCCTTTTTAGATGTTCCTAGAGTGTGTTTGGTAGTGGCTAGTTGAAGAAGTCCATCACAAATATTGGTCTGTACTTTTTTTATGTGTCTGGTTTTGGTATAAAGTTGATACTGGCCTCATAGAATGCATTATTAAGTATTCCCTCCTTTTCTATTTTTGTAGGCGTCTTTGAAGAATTGGCATTAACTCTTCTTTAAATGTTTGGTAAAATTCGCCAGTGAATCCATTTGGCCATGGGCTTTTCTTTGTGGGATGTTTTTAAATTATTGATTTTAGTATTTTCACTTGTTATAGGTCTGTTTTCCTTGAATTAGTTTTGATGGTTTATATGTTTCAAATAATTTGTCCGTTTCATCTAAATTTTCCAATTTCTTAGGATACAGTTTTTTTTTCATATTCCTTCCTAATCCTTTTTATCTTGGTAAGTTTGGTAGTACTGTTTAAACATTGAGTTCTGATTTTATTAATTTGAGTCTTCTCTCTTTTTTCTATTTCTTTCCTTCTGCTTGCTGTAGGCTTAGCTTCCTTTTCTTTGTCCAGTGTTCTAAACTAGACGAGTAGGTTATTAGTTGAGATGTTTCTTTTTGTAATATAAGATGTTTATGCTTTAAACTTTCTCCTCTAACCACTATTTTTTTTGCAGTATTCCATAAGTTTTGGCATGTTGTATTTTCATTTTATTCATTTCAAAACATTTTTTAAATTTCCCTTGCAATTCTTTCTTTACATTTATTATTTTCAGAATGTGTCTTTAAAATGCTGACATATTCGTGAGTTCCAAACTTCTTTTTAATATTGATTTCCAGTTTTATTCCATTGTGCTGAGAAAACATGCTTTGTATAATTTCAATTCTTCTAACCTTGTTTTATGGCCTACCATATGGTCTGTCCTGAAGAATGTTCCATGTGCACTTGGGAAGAATGCGGTTGGGCGGAGTGTTGTGTGGATGTGTGTTAGATCTCCTTAATCAATAGCACGTGATTTAAACATTTGTTGAATAGATTTACCAAGTTGTTTAATCAGCATTTGTTAATATTTTAATGTTTCAGAAAGAGCCAACTCCCTGTTTGTACTTTCTCTCTGAATTGACATGTATCAAAGGGCACTAAAATTAAAATTATATTAAAAAGCAAAACAAAACCAAAGAGCTTAAAGAACCTTAAAATTATTGTTCTAGAGCTCAGGCATGAAGCTTTCAGTGTGGGATGTGATTGCCAAATGCAGCCTGCTTATTCGTGGTCTATTACTGAATTGTCTTCATGGTCAAAAGAATTACTACTTCTTTAAGGATTGTGCAGAATATGCAGAATGAATATATAGTTTTAGAAGAGATTCACAGTTCTTAACGAATGTGAATTATACTTTAAATTCCCACAGTTATTCCTAGATATCCACATTAGTAGACTATTGCTCTTCATGTGGATAGGATTCAAGCTTCAAATGAGTGCAGTCTATTAAGGAAACACACTACAGTATTCTTAGGAACTTGAGGATGGTTAAAAGTATTTTAGCACTACCATGAAATTTCTGTCGAAGTTAGTTTTGAGTGATGTTTTGAATGTGTCTTGTTCTGTCAAAGCATTTTCTCTTTCATGAAACTGCTGAAATTGAGGCCAACAGCTCCCATTAGGGTTGTTAATCTGGAATCCAAATTGAGATGGTCTCTCGTTGAATGCAGCCTAGAGAATTCTTCTGTTTGATTGATATGGTTGTGTCTTCTCTATTTTTCTTGGTCAGTCTAGCAAAAGTTTATAACTTTTGCTGATATTTTCAAAGATTCAATTTTTGTTTTGTTGATTTTTCTTTAATTTTAACATTTTTATTTTATATATATTAACTTTTCTAATCTTTATTACTTCTTTCCTTCTGCTTATTGTAGGCTTAATTTCCTTTTCTTTGTCCAGGGTCCTAAACCAGAAGATACATTCTCATTCATATAGTTACCATCGATTAAAATATACTTAGTATCACTAAGTATATTTGGGGGTGGATTAAATTATTTTTGCGCTGCTTTTATTTTACCATTAAATATATAACTGGCTTTATTTCAACACCATTATTAATAAATCATTTGGCTTTTACAATATGAATTTGTGAATATGTTGCCTGTTACTGAATAATTGTTATGCCCAAGCTGTCTTCCTGTTTTTCTGTACTCTTTCACTCAGATATAATGATTATTTGGAGAAATGAATAAAATATTTTAATGAACAATTTCATATTTTACTTTTACCCTTGACATTATTATATGTAATTACTTGATTTCCTCTCTCTCAGCTCTATGGAAGAAATGTTTCTTTCCCTGCCTGCTATGACAATGTCTTATTCTTCCTAATTTACAAAAGAAGTCATGTCTCTAATTGATTTTTCTATTGTAGATTTTTTTTTGTAGAGGAGTCCACATAACTTAAGTTAAAAGCTGATTATTCATTGGGATAGTTTGTCTTTAAGCAACCCTGCTCCTGGCCTGTTGTATGTTATATTTAGAAACCTTTGTTTCTGTAGTGGAAAGAACAGATACATGGTTTTAAATTCCAGTTCAACCACATTACAATGTGATTTCGGGAAAGATATGCAATTTTTCTGAGCTTTGGTGAACACTATGTAAAATGGAAACAATGTAGCCTTCTGGAGGTTGTTGTGAGTGTGAAATGAGCCACCTGGCTATAAAGAGCCTAGTACAGTGCTTGGTCCACAGAATACTCAGTACTTATTAGCTTCCTTTTTCCTTCCTTTCCTTTCCAGTGGCAGAGAAGCTACTTAATATTAGTAGGTTTATATGAATTAGTTCTGTATTTTTCAAACCCAGTCCATAATCAATGCTAAATACATTATTATTTTTTGACAAGTTTAACAACCTTTCCCTAGATATTTAAAACAAATAGCTACTTCCCTAGGTTTCTAACTTTTCAGAATTTGGGGCTGAATTTTCTTCAGCCCTGCTATGGCTTTGCTAATTAATGAACTATATTTAATGTGTTGCTAGTCAAGAATAGGCATAATATAGGGATCTTAGAATTAATATAGGGACCTTAGCATTAATATTTTTATTTATCTTAATTCTATAGAATCTTAACAATACCTAACTATACACTTGCAATTTTATTAATTTTCTCTTGGACTCTATGATTCCTTTTAAATCACTTACACTTTCCCTCCCTGCCTCCCACACTGCAGCAATCAATAGAGCTGATTGTATTTATTTCTTCAGTTGTAACTCAAATTCCATTAAAGGTTTTGGTACTGTCAGCCATATCATGTTGGAGCCAGGGATTCCATTTCCGACTAACAAACTAATATCGTCCATTATTTTCTTTCTTGTGTAGTGACAGTGTTTATTGCTATTTCAAAGCCAGTTTGAAGTTTAACTTTAGAAACGTATTTTAATCGGGCCATATTTGGCTTGGAAAAAAAGAAGGCCCCTGAGATAACGATTTTCTGTTTAATGATGATTAATAACCCATTTGGATGTATTCATCTGAGGAACTGAAGATAATTTTGCCATCAGGCCACTTGTATAAGGGCACAAACAGATGGGTCTTACTCTAAGCCCCAAAGGCAAACAGACCAGCTTCCCCTTTAATTGCTCAGGAAGGAGGTTTCCATGGCTGTGTCTCCCTCCCAAGGACACACTGATCTTCTCTGTGACAACTCCCAAATTCAGTGCTTTTCAGTAAGGCAAAAGGCCTCACTGCTTTCGGTCAGTAAAACCTTCCTGTAGTGTGCTCAACAAAGGCTCTGCAGTGATTAAGTTTGCATTTTAGCTGTGAAGCCGCAGCAGGTCTACACATGGGAGTATCAGATTAACACAGGAATTTAGAAATGTTAGAATTTGGTTTGGAAATTGCTCATGGTCCTGGGAAATGACAGCATTAAAGCTAGAAGCTTGTGATTCACAACTTTGCTCCCAGTCTGTTAAAGGAAATAATAATACCCTTTGTAGGGGACTCTTGTTGTAATGATGGAATTTGGCACTGGTCTGTGGTAAGTGCCCACAAGTGGCAGTTAAGATGACATTTAGTTTCTGGAAATATTTGTAGGTGAAAATTATGATTTCTACTTAGCTTGCCTGTCCATCATTCTAGTTCACAGAGTTAAACATGTTAGTATATTTCAAAAACAGAATAACTTCCATTACAAATCATTCAAATCAGTCCTTCTGTATGGAGGTAATCAGTAAGCACTTAGCTTCTTAACTAGCTGTCTCTCGAATGTCTGGATAAATCAACAAGTCGTAAAATCCATCAGAATTTGAAACAAGAACCTTAAATTCTCAAAACTGCAATCGAAACTCAAGCAGATATCATTTAGAATGCAAATTCTGGCGCATCAGAGAAGTAGCACAATGCTAAGTATATAGTGAGTGCCGAGTGAATATTTGTGTATTTATTGATCAAATAAATAAGTGGCATCATTAGATTATAAGAAGGATTTAACTAGCACCATTAATTTACAGTACCAAGAAAGATTATTATTTGGAGTTCTTTCTTAATAACTTATTGATCTGAAGAACTTGTGACTAGAAGAGGCCATTATGTTTATCTATCCACAACCTCTAGTTTTATAAATGTAGGGGACAGAGGCCCTGGGGCTTAAATGACTTGACCATAGGTAGCTACTTAGTGACTGAGCTGAGGCTAGAAATCAGGCTAGATTTACAGAGGGCATTGAAAGAGAAGTTGATCCTAAAGCCTTCCCAGATGTATGCACAGGCCAGTGCTATGGGCTGAGAATTCCTGAAAACAGGGTGGTCAATGAGACTAGCAGAGAAAAGGGGGCCTAAAAGGGAATATTTTCTAGAAAAGAAGAAGAACAATAACAAAAAAAGGACATTAAATGAAGGACAAATGTCCTCCATGCTAATCTTCACTGGGCCCCATGAGAATGAGGATGAGCCAGGATCGCTCTTTGGTCAGTATTCTGTGGTCCTATGACTGTCTTTAATTAAGAGATACTTAATACGCTTTACAAAAGAGCAGGCTCCAAGTAATGCTGCTTCCTGGAAGTGGAGGAATTGCAGAGATGTAGAGTGGGTAGGTTTTCTCTCAGTCAGGAATATCTATGTTCCTTTTCAATAATAATGTGAAGACCCACTGTATACACTGTATTTCTCCAGATGGGGGGAGAAGGTTGGCGTCCTGCTTTGGTCAAGACTTGTACAGGAGAGAGGCAAAGGTCTTCTTAGGGCAGTGTCTGCTACTACAGTAGTAAAAGCTGGAATTCCCATCTCTCAGTGTATTTTTTCTGTAGGATGATTATCATCTTTCAGTTCATTCAGCAAGTACTGGTTGAGTATCTGCTACAGTCAGCACTGTTCTAGGTGTTGGGGGTACTGCCATGAACAACAATAAACCTTGTCTTCACAGAACCTTCATCCTGGTGGGAGGGACAATAAATGATATTTCTTTCCTTTTACCTGTTCCCTTAATATCCTGCTTTCTGGGTACTTACTCCTTACTCTTTCCTAGAAACATCTAGGTATTCAGCTCTATTGTAATTTATTTTACCTTCTTCTGATCTTTGTTAAACTTTACTATAAGCCAGAAGGACTAAGTACCCTTGTTGAACTCTATATTTGCCCAACAGACCCTAAATAAGTAAAGCTCTTGTGTACTGTCTCTTTGGATTCACATGGCTTCTCTGACCTTCTTGGAATTTTCATTAAGAATTCCAATGTCTCCGAATAATTTTCAGACAAGATTTTTGCCAACACAAATGTATAACTTCTTGCACTTGGGATGTATATGCAGAGGGAGTATAGAAATCAAGATTTGTGACTGGGTTAAATATGTATAAGATTTAGGTCAGTTAAGGGAAGGCCATTTCAGCTGGAGAATAACATTTTGGGGTGAAAGTGATGATAAAGAGAAAAAAAAGCAGCACATTGACAAATATGACTGTGAATTTTAGATACCCCCCAAAAGTACTGAGTACTTGTAATCAGAATGAAATCAGTAAGTGTTGCTCACCATTGACCAGAGGCACATGAACAACTGTGATGGAGTTGTTTTTTAGTGTTCTCCGTGAAGGATGTACAAATGACATGCCATCTTGGAAAAGCGAAACAAGATTTTGATTTACAGTGCTTTTTTAGGGCAAGATGAAATGTCTCAGAGGTAGTAGGTGTTACAGAGAATGACATTTTATCTTTGAAAGCCTGAGTGGCACTGCTCATTTTTCCACTTTAACATGATGATGGAAAACTCTAACCTTTAATGATATCAGCCCTTATTTCCTTAACTATCCCCATAAGAAGGGTGATTTAGCCTCAAATTTAATCCCCAGGAAGTTGAAATTGAATCAGATACAATTACATTATAAATCAAAATGCCTTGGAGCCCTATGATAGATGAAAATTTATACAGTGTAAAATTTATTTTTAAAATAACTCATGAGGTGGTTAATTGTAGTAGGATATTGTTGACATCACCTAGGTCCATTATATTTAGATTTTTGAAAGTTCTAATTGCCTTGTTGTGACATCATATTTTCTAGAGATGGCTGCTACAGTACCTCATACCTCAAGCTCTTCTTAAAATGACACTGACATCCTTTCTGTCAATCAGTGGGGTCTATGTCTCTGAACCTGGGCTTCCTTTGTGACCACCTTGACCAATGGTAGGAAGTGAAGCTATGTCTTGTACTTCTACCTTATTCTTTTGGGATGTGTGATTTTGGAAACCAGCCAGCATGCTATGAGGAAACATTTAAGTATATTGGCTGACTGCCCACAACAAAGTCCTACCTGACAGCTAGCATCAACTCAATGAGCTTTCAGATGCTTCTAGCCCTCAGGCATAGAGCTACCCTCCTCCCCATAGTCTTTTAGCCACACCAGATGACAATATTGTGGAGCAGAGAGGAGCCCTGTCCAGATTGCAGATTCGTGAGCAAAATAAAATGATTATTGTGGTTTTAAGCCACTAAGTTTGGTATAGTTTATATGCCAGCAGACGATAACCAGAATAAATTGCTACTATACTTTGACATAAATATGCCTTATTAGTCAAATTTCTATAATAGGATCTGCTTACTTAGTTCATTCTCACTAAAGAGTGATATCTTGACTCTAAGAGCCAGATAGAGTCTGTGGGTCATGGTCAACAGTTGATAGCATCTGGATGAGTTTTTAGTGTAGTGGTTGAGAGTGAGAGTATCTATACAGCCCCATCACTTCCTAGTTTGAGTGCAAGTTATTTAGTTTCTTCATCTATAAAATGAGACTAATACTGTGTCATCTTTTTGTTGCTATGGCCAAAATACCTGACAAGAACAACTTAGAGGAGGAAAGGTTTATTTGGGCTCATGGTTTCAGAGGTTCGGTCCATGTTCCGCAGTCTCCAAGGCAGAAACATCATGATGGAAGGACACGGTGGGTAAAAGCTGCTCAGCACATGGCAGCCAGGAAGCAGAGAGTGTGAAGTGCTGGGGGAAGAGAAACGATTCCAGGGCATGCTCCAGTGGCCTACTTCCTCTAACTAGACTGTTAATCCATTTGGCTATCAATGGATTAATCTAGCAAATAGATAACCCAAAGATAAGGTCAGAGTCTTTGTGATCTAATCATGTCTTAAAAGCCCCCACCTTTGAACATTCCTGTATTGCCTAACACATGAGCTTTTGGGGCTGAGCTTATGGAGGGACATTACAGATTCAAACCATAACACTGATATGCCTAACCTATACAGTTGTTATGAGAGTTAAATGAGTTAGTCTATGTAAAGTTCTTGGAACAATATTGGGCTCATATTAAGCATTCAATAAATGTTAGCTACTACTAGCTTCATGGTAACTCTGATGCTTTATGAAAACATTCCAAGGATTTGTCAAGAGCAATTGAACCAAAATCAATTATTATTACCTCAGAGTTTTCTACATGTTCTTACAAATGATAAATTGTATAAGCAACACAGTGGCTTTTGATATTAGTCCCAGGTTTCTCCTCAGTAAGATGCTCTAAAGAGAGTCTAATCAGTCTGGACATGGGAACAATTATGGTCCAGACTGGATCTTCTTGGTGCTTTTGCAGCTGCTGGAATATCTTCATTTTGCTGAATTTTCATTATAATTATGTCTTCCTGATTGCTTATGTTCTTGAAATACAGTTTTTAAGCAGAGACTAGAGGTTTGATTTATGTGTGGATTCCTAAGCAGAACTTTGCTTCTCTTAGTTTATTCTGTAAATTGCTGGCTGTGGTTGCGTAATGCTGAACCTCTAACCTGAGCATCCTCATCTGTGTTGTCTTTGCTGTAATCGATGTCTTCAGTGTGCTGTGAAGATAGGAGGTGGGATTTCAATCTCCTTAGTGGTAAGAGGTACTTCCTGCCTAGAATCTGATTTGAAAACAGATATACCATTGTGCAAAATCAGACACCGTAATACTTTCTGGGCACCACCATTAAGTATATCCTGAATAGCAGCAGCCAAGGGCAGTGCTGTTTAATCATGTCATGCACAATACCCTGTAGGTTACTAGATGATACTGGCTGATAACATGTAGGTATTGAATTTAATTTGCTGTTTAGACAATTTATAATTCATATAGTTTGTTAATTACTTTGAAAACATAGACACAACTCCATCAAATCCATATATGGCATAGAGAGAAGATTTAAAACATTATATTGGTCTTACTATTGAGTTATAGTAAATAGATTAACTTTATTATGATAGATATAATTATTAAAATAAGTTGCTAAGAGTTAAAACTATTTAAACATGTCCACTTGTCAATAAGATCACACCCAGCTTTGCCATTAAATACTGTAATGTTTTGAGTCTTCAAAAATTACAATAAGGCCTTATGTTTATATTGAATTTTATAAGAACAAAGCACTTCAATATATCTGTCTGAGTAGGAAGGAAGGATGTTACCAACCTCCTATTATATAGAGAAAACTGAAGCTCCAAAGTTGGAAAGGGAGTAAATTAGTTAGAATTGCATTTGGTTCCAAATAACAGGACTCTGAGGTTTCTTTTTCCTTTGTAATAAAATGTCAAGAGGGAGCCAAATCCAGTGTTGGATGGCAGCTCCTTGATGCCATAGGGACTTGGGTTCATGGAGGGCTCGTGCTCATGGTTACAAGATGACAGTTCTGACTTCAGGCAGGAGATCTACATCCCAGTAAGGAACAAGGAGAAGGAAAACAGTGCAAAAAGCTCAGGAAAGCTGATTTTGTCCCTTTTCATCAAGAAAGCAGTTGTTTTTGCAGTTACCCTATTTATTGGACTTCTGCTTACCTCTAATAAGTCATGTGGCTCCTACTGACTTCAAAGGAATTGTCAGCAATCTATCGTTGCATAAAAAATTATTTTACCATAGCAGCTCAGAACCACATTGATTATCTCAAAACTCCTGCGCGTCAGGAATATAGTTATAGCTTAGCTACGTGCCTCTGCTCAAGGTCACTCACAAAGGGGGGGCAAAGCGGTTCACTGGGGCTGCAGTTTCATCTGGAGACTTGACTGTTGAAGAATCTTATTCTAAGCTCACTCACATGGTTGTTGGCAGGATCACTCCTTTTGGGTTGTTGGACTGATGTCTTCACTTTCTTTCTGGCTGTTGGCCAAATTTCTCTTGTTCCTTGTGATGAAGGTGTCTTCCTAGGGCAGGTCACAACATAGTACTTAGCTTCCCTCAGAATGAGCAAGAGAGTAAAAGTGTGAAACAGTGGAAACCAGTCTTCTCTAAACCTGATTTTGAAAGTGACATCATGATACTTTTGCACTATTTCACTTTTCAACACATCACTAGTCTAGACCACACTCCATGTAAGGGAATTACGCAAGGCATGAGTGAGGAGTTACACAAGGGCAGAAGTGAGCATCTCTGGGAGCCATCATAGAGATCGCCTACCCTAGGAGTCAAGGAAAATGAGTAATTTTGACTGAAATTACCATCTGTTATAGTTAGATATAGAATGTCCCCTAAAGATCTCACTTAATGTTTGGAGCTGATGTAATTGAGTCATGAGGGTTGTAATCCTCAAAGTGGATAAATCCATTGTAATGGATTTACCTGGGTGATACCTGGTACACTGGTAGGATGTGGCTGGAGGTGGGTCCCTGGGGGTGCAGCCTTAGGGATTATATAAAGGGTTCCTCCTCCCCCTACTGGCTCTCTGTCTCTTGCTTCCAGCCTTCTTTTTTTTTTTTTTTTTTTTTTTTTTTTTTTTTG
>PVJS01049586.1:0-14622 GCA_004027185.1 Glis glis | reverse complement strand
TCCTCCTCCTCCTCCTCCTCCTTGTGTGTGTGTGATACTGGGGATTAAACCCAGGGGTATTCTACCTCTGAGCTACACCCAAGACCTATTTTATTTTTTATTTCGAAACAGGGTCTCACTAAGTTGCTGAGGCTGGCCTCAACTTGCAATCCTCCTGTCTCAGCCTCCCAAGTACTGGGATTACAGGAGTGCGCCATCACACTCCAAGCCCTTCTGAAAGTCCCTCCCACGCCCCACGCACCCTCCTGCCGCTGCCCCTGCCTGGGTTGCTCCTTCCCCTGAACTTGCACTCACGCTAAGGTCTCTACTCAAATGCCACTTCCTCAGAGAAGCCCTCCTGACCATGCCAGGCTGGGACGGATCCCAGATCCCCTGCTACATGCCCTTTGAGGTCCCTGTATCTTTCCTTTATAACCCTTTAATTATGCACATGTGTGTTCAATTATGCAATTAATGTGTCTTTCCTATGAGACTGCATTTGTTTTGCTCACCATTAAGTCCCCAGTGCTTAGTGCTGTCATAGCTCATCAACTGTTCATTGAATGAATGAATGAAAGCTACCTTCTCAAACTCTGAGTAACTGCTGGCTGAAGACCTATGCCTTAGGATTATAAGGAACAGAGAAGGACTTTTATTCATCCATCCAATCTCTGAGTTCCTTGTAGGGCCCAGGCGTGAATCTGGGGAGGCAAAAGTGAGTAAGATCAGAACTCTTATCATTTGGGGTTTCCCAGAGTGAGAGACACTGGTGTCTAGAAAGCCTCACAACTGAGCATTGAGCAGTACTCATAGAATGGTATCTGTTGGTTGGCTTCATGGAGGAGAAAAACTCCTGAACTGGGTTTTGATGTTTGAGTAGGAGTTCACCAAGCTGATGGGGAAGAGGGTACAGCCTATGCAAAGACTTGGAGGCCAAAAGGAGCCTGGCTCACTCCGAGATTAGTCAGCAGCTGAGGTGTTAAAGTGGAGGGCGATTGTTGGATGAAGGCAGAGTGGTGCTCAGGGACAGTTCTGGGACTTTTATTAAGGTCAGCCTTGCAGGAAGCTGTGGTCAGCAGTGGGAACGCAACTCCTGTGCTTCCTGTGTGCTGAAAGGAGTCTGAGGCTCCGGGATCAGGATCCTTGGCAGGCACAGAAGGCACGTCTAGACATAAAGCTTCCGGTGTGGCCACAGGAAACCCAGCGTTGCTCGGGTCTAGACGCAGGAGTCCCTGGTCTGCGGCTTCTTTCCGCTGAAGTTGATCCCTACAGCTGAGCAGAGTGAGGATTTGACAGGCACAGCTTCCGTGGGCTCAGGTCCTTGTTCGAGATCTTCTAGCACCTGGTGCGGGAGCTCGGGACTGCTGACCCCACCAGGCCCGGGGTAGGGGGGATGGCGTGGGAAGGAGAGACCTGAGCTCACTGCGCAAGCGTGGCAAGCAGCTGAGAAGGCAGGCCTTGGAGGCAGACGCACCTGAGTTGGAGGCCCGGTTCTGCCGGCCCGTTCTCCCCGTGACCTTGAACAACAGGCTTCACCTCCTCCACTCGGCCTCTCAAAAGTGGGGCTCAGAGATCCTGCTCATGAAGGTTGTTGAGGATTAAAAAAAAAGAACTGGGTGCATGAAGTGTTTGGCCTGGGGCTTGTTTGTTTGTGGTTATTTTTTTTATCATTCCCATATAAAGTACTTAATCCTTAAAGTGCAAGGTAGAAATCATCATTCCCTTTTGTGGGCAAGGAAGCCGAGGTTGGGAGGGCTGAGTCCTGGAGTGGGCACGCGGCTTAGCCAGCACCAGCCTGTGTGAGTCCCCGGGGAGAAGGGGCGAGCCCCAGCCTGACTATTCAGACCTGGCTCAGACCTGGGGGGACGGAGAAGGACCAACACAGCTGCCTAAGTAGCAGATGAGGTGGCCAGCTTCGGCACCTCCGCCCTTGTCGCTGGCCCAGCAGCTGGGGCTCAGCAAAGGCCCCCGGCCACCCATGTCCTGCAAAGAGGAGAAAAACCAGCTGCTGATCCACCGCTGGCCTTGACTGTCTCAAGAGCACAAGCTGAGCCCCACGGCATCTCCCTGAATCCCAGTCTGTTGGCAGTGGAGGGTCCTAGTGAGTCCTTTCATTATAAGAAGGAGAGTCGAAAGCTGGGCATGGTGGAGCATGCTTGTAATCCCAGTACTTGGGAGGCTGAGAGCGGAGGATCCGGGTTCGCGGCCAGCCTCAGCTACTTAGTGAGGCCCTCCACAACTTTGTGAGACCCTGTTTCAAAATAAAGTATAAAAAAATAGGGCCAGGGGTGTAGCTCGGAGGTAGAACGCCCCTGGGTCCAATCCCTGGTACCGAAAAAAAAAATAAGAAAGGGAGACCGAACCAGGTGTGGTGGTGCACACCTGTCATCCCAGTACTTGGGAGGCTGAGACAGGAGGATTGCAGATTCAAGGCCAGCCTCAGCAACTTATGAGGCCCTCTGCAACTTAGTGAGACCCTGTTTCAAAATAAAAACTAAAATAGGGCCGGGGCCTCATGGCAAAATGGAGACAGAATCAACCAAGAAGCCCGGTGTCCTGACGCTGGATCCATGCCCACCGCAGTCCTAGTCTGTGTTACGTATCTGCTTTGAGCCACGCCTTGCGCGGGCCCAGGGGCCTTTCCTTCTTTACCACACCTCTTGCAACATCTCTACTCATCCTCCTGCACTCAAGGCCACGTCTAGAAAAGCCTTCCGTGCATGCCCGCTGCCCGCTTTCTTAGGAGGTGCACGGCCTCTGTGTGGTGAGGGGCAGCCGGAGCTGGGTCCCAGCGCTGCTGCGCATGCTCTCGCTCCTTGGCCACATTGTTTAACCTCTCTGGGCCTCAGTTTCTTTTTCTGTCAAGTGAGGATATTACCAGGACCTCCTCAAAGGGTGTGAGGAAATCAGTGAGTTAGCATAAATGGAGAACCTAGAACAGCACCCACTCCTGGCCTGTGCTTGGTGTTGGCTTGTATTGTGTGTGTGTGTGTGTGTGTGTGTGTGTGTGTGTGTTTTACTAGCGATTGGACCCAGGGACATTTTTCCTCCGAGCTATACCCCCAGCACTATTTTTTATTCTTTATTTTGAAACAGGGTCTCACTAAGTTGCAGAGGCCTCACTAAGTACCTGAGGCTGGCTGTGAACCTGCGATCCTCCTGTCTCAGCCTCCCAAGTACTGAGATTACAAGTGTGTACCACCACGCCCAACTTTTTTATTTTTTTTTAAACAGAGTCTCACTAAGTTGCCCAGGCTGGCCTTGAACCTGCCATCTTCCTGTCTCAGCCTCCCAAGTACTGAGATTATAGGCATGCACCACCTCACCTGGCTAGTTTTTGTTCTTAAAAGTCTCACCCCATATTTCTACCACCTGGAATATACCATCGACCCAGATTCTGTGAGCCCCTACCCGGAGTCCCCAAAGCAACCCGACAGCCTAGTTGCTCACCGCTAACTGCGGGGGAGGTTGTCATCAGCCCACCCTAGCAATGTGAGCTTGGGCTTTTAAAGATCACCTGTCCCCTTTCCAGCTGAGCCCGGGGAACTGAAAGTGCCTGTGGGTGCATACGCCCGCATGCACACGCACTCACACCACACTCCCTGGCTCCATGGTTTCAGTGAATTCAGTGCTTCCCGGTCCCCCCGCCCCAGGGAGCCGCTCCAAGCATCCGTCCTTGTCGAAATCCAAAGGTAGCTTAGCAACAGCACCAGGCACAGTGAACCCCGGCCCCACGGTAACCTATTTTACAACCGCCTTCTCCATCACTCACCGAAGGCTCCTGTGGGCGTCCATGGGAACCGCTGGGCAGTGGATCCCTCCGCAGTCCAGCCCCCACCGGGCATTCCCTGGCCCACCTCCTCGCCCCTTCCTACAACACTCACCCTCAAAGCATTTCCATAAAATCGGGGTACTTTGACTAATCCCTTTTCTGAACCATAATTTCCCCTGAGGCTTCTGTCAGCTGGATGTGGATTTTGTAGGATTTTTAATTTTTTTTTCTTAAAAAAAGGATAGAATTATGAGGTCAGCACTTATGACCAACTCCTGTGGGCGGTGAGATCTATTTTAGATATACGGCAGGATTAAAGTGGGGAGGAAAGCAGATTTAATTAAGTTGCTAATATTTAAAGGAAATTGATGAACTCCTGGTTTACGAGTCGCGCCGGCGTGAACGGACCCCTCACGTTCCGGGGAAAGCTTTTTATTTGATTTGCTTTCCGTTTAAATCCTGGACTCGTTTTATTTGCGTAGCCGCACTGTCCGTTTAATTGTCTTTAATAAGGAAAACGTACCTCTGCTCGCATTTAATTTTGATTTAATTAGGAGGAAGTAATTAATGGGCTCGTAAATCCCATTTTTCAGCCCCCTGGGATAGGGAGCAATCACTCTCTGTGTTTTTCGTGTTGTTTATGATCGAGGGCTGGGCATGGGGTGATTTCTCCTCTGTGGCTGGCCTCACTTGAAGCTCTAGTGAGAGCCCTAGATATGGTGTCAGACAGGCCTCGGGCTGCCTTTTGTTGGCTGTGTGGCTTTAAGTAGGATTCGAGCCCTCTCTGGGCCTGTCTGCCAATGGGGAAAGATAGTCTCTAGTTTGTAGAGTCATTTGTGAGATGATGTTATAGGGTCTGAAACTGTGCTTGGAACATTACAGGTGCCCAGGAACTGTCCTCCTAGTCTAGCTCTTGTGCCCCTGGAATCGCTCCAGAAATCCCAGAAGACAGCTGTCTGTGTTATCATTTATTATTCAGGATGTTTGGTGCGGTGCCCTGTGCCGGGTGCTGGGGAAGTAGAAACAGCCGTTTGCTGTACCCTCAAGGAGCTCACAATCTCACACCCTCCTCTGCACACGCAGGCACACACTCGACTCCCTCACACCCCGTGTTTTCTCTGCAGTTATTGTCAGGACCAGCCTGTGCCAGGCATGGGGAGCTCAGACAGAATGGATGGATGGAATGGAACTTAGCTCATGCCCCGAGGCTCGTGACGGCCAGGGACACAGATGTGCAGCACTGATGTGACAGGGGAGTGTGGGATAGAGGCGTGTGCGGGGGGCGGGGACAGAGCGAGGTGAGGTCTCTTCAACCAGATGGGAGGGCATCTGAGAGGGCTGCTGGCAGGAGGAAATGAACTGAGTTTGCAAGATAGGAAGGTACTGGGTGAAGCCCCCGATCTCTAGCAAGCTGGGACTTAAGTCAACGTCTTATGTGAGTGGGCGACCCTCAGTCCCACCCGAGACCTGGAGGGGAAAGCGGAGGAACTGATCTACACTGAGCACCTATGTGCCAGGAGCTGCCATACATTATCTTACGAATCTTTGGAACCTATGGGGAAGCCATCTCAGCCCCATTTACAGATCAGAAAACTGAGGCTCAGAGAGGGTTAGGCACTGGCCTAGGGCCATGCGACAGGTCAGTCTCAAAGCCAAAGCCAGCGCGTAGCTGCTCCTGACTTCAAAGCCCATTATCCTTCCTGATTTGTGATTTGAGGTCCTTTTCCAAATAAAGAAAGGGAGGTTCAGAGAGAAGAGGTCACTGATGAACAAGGCCTGCTGGGCGTGAAGCCAGAGACGAGGGTCAAGACCGGCCACTCCCCGGCCTTGCAGCCCAGCAACTGCCCGCAGCACACTCCTCCTTTCCTCCCTCGTCCTCTGCTAGAGACGTTGTATGCAGACTGAGCCGATTCCCAGAGGCTGCAGATGGAAAGACCTGCTCTTCGGAGTCAAACACACCTGGGTCCATCTCAGTCTCTTCACCTGGAAAATGGAGAGACAGTTACATACGCCACAAAGTCAAGTTAGATTTCTGCAGATGGTCCTGCAACACGTCTGATGCATAGTAGGTGCTCAATAAAAGAGAACACCATACTCCAGCCTCCACTCATACATAAGAGTCTTGAGAAATCTCTTCCTAGGGCAGAGTCAGGCACTCCCTCTCCACTTCGGAGCCTGAAGCCAAAGCTCCGAGCTCTTAGCTCCTCCCCGGGCGACTGGCCCTGTCTGACTCTGCAGTCCCCAGAGAGCGGCCACTGAGCCCCAGTATGAGCTCCGTGTCGTACTTCACAGAGGAACATGGATGACATCACCGCTGGGTCCCACTCCCTCCTCCCACTCCTCACTGATAAGTGATCCCTGTCTGAGGTCTGAGTTAAAATGTCAAGGCTCGCAGGGACATAATGGGGACCCAGGAGACAGAAAGGGAAGGACACAACCTTCCCCAGAATGTGTAGCTCATTGCACACATGCCCGCGCTTCTTCCTCGCCACACCTGCGCCAGGTGGGGCTCCATCGGATTTCTCGAGCGAGAAAACAGGGGTCGGAGACGTAAAACTAAGAAGCCTATGGCCACAAGATTTGTGAGTGGCGGAGTCAGAAGCGTGGCTTCCCATGCTGAGCACCTGACTTGCCCTCTCTGTGCCTCGGTTTTCTCATCTGAGACATGGACATAGTAATGTTTATAGGGCAATGATGAAGACCAATAAGGTTAGAGCTGCTCAAATCTCCCCCAAATGACATCTGTGCCACTATACTGCTCAGAAATGCTTTGCTGAGCTAGGCATGGTGGCGCACACCTGTAATCCCAGTACTTGGGAGGCTGAGATAGGAGGTTCATAGGTTCAAGACCAGCCTCAGCAATGTAGTGAAGCTCTCAGCAACCTAGTGAGACCCTGTTTCAAAACAAAAAAAATAAAATGGGCTAGGAGGTGTAGCTTGGAGGTAGAATGCCCTTGGGTTCAATCTTTAGTACCACAAAAAAAAAAAAAAAATAAGCTAGGCATGGTGGCGCACGCTTGTAATCCCAGTGCTTGGGAGGCTGAGACAGGAGGACCGCTGGTTTGCGGCCAGTCTCAGCTATTTAGTGAGGCCCTCCGCAACTTAGTGAGACCCTCTTTCAAAAATAAAGAATAAAAAATAGGACTGGGGGTGTTGCTTGGAGGTAGAATGCCCCTGGGTTCAATCCCCAGTACTGCAAAAAAGAAAGAAGGAAAGAAGGAAGGAAGAAAGGAAGGAAGGAAGGAAGGAAGGCAGGCAAAGAAGGGAGGAAGAAAAGCAAGGAAGGAAGGAAGGAAGGAAGGAAGGAAGGAAGGAAGGAAGGAAGATAAAAGAAAAAAGAAATGCTTTCTCATGAAATAGGCAGACAACAGGTCTGGTTAGGAAGTGGGTGGAGCATCCGCGAGGGAACAAGTCTCCCCTCTCCCAGCGCATCTCCCCCAGGCAAAGGTGGAGGAAGAGCATCAACAGCAAACAGGGGAGACAGGTCCCCGAGCCACGGCAGTGCCAATGATTCAGGGCCGACGTCCTGAGATAATTTTATTGGGGGCATTAAACTGAGTTATGAGGTTTTTACAATCCATCCACTTATGAGAAATCTATTAACAGTAACTGGACAGGAAGAAGGCTTCTCGGTGGAGCCCAGGACGGGCATTAATTGGGGCAATCTATAACAGGATGGGGACCCGGAAAGGTTCCGCCAGACGCCTCCATTTACTCCCCGCGATTTCTGCTGAGAATCAGCAGACTCGCCAAAAAGAGAGAGATGCCCATTAATCGGCTAATGAAATATGAAAATGTTTATGGGCCATTCAATCTTCCAAATGGCACTTCTATAATCCACCTTTCAGACACAAAGTTCCACCAGCAGAATTTACACCGGCTCCCCCTGCATGGCAGGAGGTGGGCCCTCCTCCCTCTTCGCCACCACGTCCCTGGCACCTGTTTTCCTGGGGAGGGGGCTGGCTCCACGGCAGCCCAGCCCGAAAGGGGCTTTTGGGATTGTCTCCTTCATGCCGCACCTCCACGGAAGCTTAGAGAGGAGCAGGGACGGCCCAAAGTCACCGGCTTCATCGGGATGGATTTTCCTCTGCTCAGAGCCGCCTCGGAGATGTGGGCATTGGAGGGTAAAGTCTTAGGTGTTTCCATTTGCAAGAAAACAGACTTCTTGTTGGCTCCTCCCTCAAGAGATCTCAGTGCAGCGAAAACAGCCCGAGATCTGGAGCCTAGCAGTACCAGGCTGAAATCCCAGTTACAGTAGCGATCATGTAGTAATAATATAATAACAATAGCTACCATTTCTTGGACACTTATTATGTCGCAGCCAGGGATGATTTTCAGCTAGTGCAAACAGGTATCGTTGTGCCCATTTGTTAAAACAGCACAAAACCTCCAGGCCCACGGCAGACCTCCCTCTCCTCTCCCCGCCCCAGTGTTCAGCCCCTCTGATCGCTCTGTGATCCAGCAGCCATGGGGTCCGGCCTGGCCCAGCAGGGCCCGGCCGCGGTGCTACGCCACAGGCAGCGCCTGCCATGCTGGCTGTTAAATATTGTACATATCACTGGTGCCGGGCAGCTGTTAAGGGCTTTAGGGGATTCCCAACTCAGTGAGCCCCTCGACTCCCCTGGGAGGACATGCTATTATGACTGTCATGTTATAGATGGAGCAACTGTCCCAAGATGCACAGTGACTTATACAAGGACACACAGGGAAATGGTGCTGGAGTCAAGACTTTGCCAGACCGCGTGACCTCTCCCTCTCTATAGGTCCTGTGCAGAGGCTCAGTGGGAGTGGAGGAGCCCAGGCTGGGGAGCCAGGCAGCTCCTCAGTGGTCTGACCTAGAGCAAAGCGGCCCACTTCTCTGATCCCCACTAGGAAAAAAACATTTTAATCTGTAAAATCAGGTAGCAAAATCTTCTCTCAGCCGGGCGTGGTGGAGCATACCTGTCATCCCAGTACTTGGGAGGCTGAGACAAGAGGATCACAGGTTTGCGGCCAGTCTCAGCAACTTAGTGAGGCCCTCTGCAACTTAGAGAGACCCTGTTTCAAAATTAAAAATAAAAAAGGGAGCCGGGCGTGGTGGCACACGCTTGCAATCCCAGTACTTTGGGAGGCAGAGACCGGAGGATCCAGGTTCGCGGCCAGCCTCAGCTCTCTCTCTCTCTCTCTCTCTCTCTCTCTCTCTCTCTACTTAGTGAGCCCCTCTGCAATTTCGTGAGACCCGGTTTCAAAATAAAGTATAAAAAATAGGGCCGGGGGTGTAGTGCGGAGGTAGAACACCCCTGGGTTCAATCCCCGGTACCAAAAAATAAATAAATAAATAAATAAATAAATAAATAAATAAATAAGGGCTGGGGTGTAGCTCAGAGGTAGAACACCCCTGGGTGTAACCCCCAGTACCCCCCCACACACAAACACAACCTATTCCTCTAGGGCTTCTTCTTTTTTTTTTTTTAAGAGTCCTGAACTAAGTTGGGTGTGGTGGCACATGCCTGCAATCCCAGTACCTGGGAGGCTGAGACAGGAGAATCACAGGCTTGAGGTCTCAGCAACTAAGCAAGACCCTTAGCAATTTAGCAAGACCCTGTTTCAAAATAAAAAATAAAATAGGGCTAGGGGTGTGACTCAGAGGTAGAATGTCCCTGGGTTCAACCCCCAGCACCAAAACAACAACAACAATCAAAATACACACACACACACACACACACACACACACACAGGAGTCCTGGGTCCTGAGCTAGTGAAGGGTATACACTCAGAGCACAGTGCGTGGCATGCAGCAGGTCTCTTCATATACTGTGATGTGTAAGATGCCACCCTGACCTCCTGGCACTCAGAGCCCAGGGGCGATGGGCCTGTAGCCCAGAGTGAGGTCACGGACCAGCAGCTCGTTAGAAATGCCAACCCCGAGCCTCTGCCCCGGAGCTATGGAGTCAGAAGCTGCATTTTAACAAGATGGCCAGGTGATGCGCATCACATTAGGGTTTGGGAAACGCCAGCTACAGCGATCCTACAAGGCTGAACGTGATAACAGCTTGGTGCGCTGAGAGATCTTGGAGGGGAATGGGGTGTGGGTGGGTGTCCAGAAGAGCTTTCTGGAAGAGGTGGCATTTGAGCTGAGCCTTGTAGGGTGAGTGGATTTTCAGTTGGCAGAGAAATAAGGATGGGAGCTCAAAGTAGGACCCTGAAAGATAAGGACGTGGCTCTGGATTTCTTCGTAAAGGCAATGGGGAGCCATGGAAGGGTTGCGAGCAGGGGAGGGTGTGTTCTGATTTGTCTCTGGGGGCTGAGAGGAAGGTGGGTTATGGGCGCAGGGCTGGAGCAGGCTGAGCCATGGAGGGCTGGTACACACTCCAAGCCAGAGGTCGGCTGGGGTTGGAGCAAGTGTAGGTTCCGGGCTTCAAGATCTTCAGTAGAGGCGTGGGTGTGTCAAAGGAGAGATGTGCTCAGGAACAGGACCCCAGGGGGACTCGACTGTGGCAGCAAAGAGGAGCCTCTCCTCCCCAGCCTCCACCCTGCCTCCCTTCCTGCCTCCCTAGATCCACTCGGACTCAGATGAGGGTGACGGGGCCATCAAATACACCATCTCGGGCGAGGGCGCTGGGACCATCTTCCTGATCGATGAGCTGACGGGTGACATCCACGCCATGGAGCGCCTGGACCGTGAGCAGAAAACCTTCTACACGCTGCGGGCCCAGGCTCGGGACCGCGCCACCAACCGCCTGCTGGAGCCCGAGTCGGAGTTCATCATCAAGGTGCAGGACATCAACGACAGCGAGCCCCGCTTCCTGCACGGCCCCTACATCGGCAGCGTGGCGGAGCTGTCGCCTACAGGTGGGCTGTGGGTACCGGGGGTGCTGCAGGGGAGGCCAGGGTAATGTACCTTGAAGAGGGTGCCAGGTCCTCTGTGGAGAGACGGGAGCTGCTGTCACAGGGCACAGGGTGCAGATGTGAGCTCCGGTGCTGACCAGGGCCGGGCATAGACCTGGATACAGTCACAGCTGCACACAGCCAAAGCCACATCCATGTACAAGGCTCCCCCGTGGACATGGACCTGCACAGGGACACAGCGACACACTCAGGTGTGGTCATTCACCCAGACACAGGCAGACACAGCCGCATACCTGGACACAAATACACCAGCCAGCCTTGCATACGGGCCCAGCTGTGCACCGGTGACAACCTCACACACAGCCACCCCCGCGGGCAGCATCCAGCCACAGGCGCATGGCTGTGCCCCTGACACGGCCCTTCATGGAGTTCAACTGCTCAGACAGCACAGCCCTTTGCTACAACCAGGCACAGACACGGTCCCAACCCGGGCAGAAGTAAGCAGGGACACCTGCCACCAGCAGCAGCCATGGGGGTCACAGCTGAAACGGCCCAGACACGATGTCACACCTGGTGTAGCCACATATGACTGACCCCTGCATAGGAAACAGCCCTCACGCAGAGAGAACTTCTGTGCAGACGTAAGCACCTGCACAGGCACAGGCGAACGCCCCAGGTAGACACCACCGTGCTGGTGTGTCACCATGGCCACAGGCAGGTCTGTGTCCGTGTCGGGCTGAGCGTGTGGCTGTGGCTGAGGTTGCGTGGATGGCTTTGTCCGGGTATGCGGCTCCACCTGGGCGCAGTCATGAGCACCATGCAGATAGCTCCACTTACTGCCCACAGGGGAACCTGGCTTGCCAGGAACTCCACCTCCTGGACACAGAGTCAGCGGCACTCCCGGGGGTGGCTGCAAGCACCCAGGGGCACTGTGTGCACATATTTGAGTGTGTAAAAAAGGAAGCGCACACTGAAACACACATCCACATCAAGACATGAGACCCGACCATACTCAGAAACACATGGGCACAGAACAGGACCCTGAGACTAAAGGTCAGATGACTCTGCCTCTCCCACTCCCGGGGGACCCCCGACAATCATCTGACCCTCAAGGTCCCACTTAGCCCAGGGTTGCTGAGGCTCTGGTAGAAACTGGAGCCATAGCGTGGGGGGCACAAGCCAGGGAGCCGCCATCCCTTCCCCGTCACCTGCGAGCCAACTAGACAAGAGCAGAAGAGAAGGGAGAAGGCCAGAGAAAATGGTGGGGACAGAGGATGGCGAGAGGACAGGGAACAGCAAGGGTGTGGATGTGGGGATGGGGTGTGTGTATATGTGCGGGTACACCTGTATGCCTGGGGTAATATGCCTTCCACGCCTGCGCGCAGATGTGCACATGCACGGCCAGCCAAGGGGTACTTAAGACCTATGCGTGCATTTGACGTGCTATAGGTCTATTGGAGTGTATTCTTTCCTTCATTCGAATGCTTGCTGAGTACCTACTGTATGCTGGGCACCGGGGACAGAGCAGGTAAAAGGCAAACGAGACTCCCTGTGCTCCTGAGGAGTCCATTCTGCCTAAGGAAGACAGACAATAATAAACAAGTAAATGATTGGTTCCATAATGCCTCTCCAAGGAGGCAACATCGAAGCAATGAAGGAAAAGAGGGGATGGGCCCTGGGGACAGCAGGTGCAAAGGCCCTGGGTTTGAATGCCCTCCGGGAGAAGTGGCACGGTGACCAGATATCGCAGCTGTGTAGACCCCAGCTGGGGAATTATCTTTTATGCTGAACAAGCTGGGAAGTGGGCGGAGGGTGCTGTTCAGAAGAATGACATGATCCGACCGAGTCTTAACAGGATCGGGTGTCTGGTCCATGGAGAGTAGATGGGCGGGGGAGGGCCAGGGCAGGGGCCCGTTGCCCCTGGAGGAGGATATGGCAATTACCCAGGCAGGAAAATGGGTGGTGGCTTGGAACAGGATGGAGCGGTAGAGATGTTGAAATGAGGTCGACTTGTGACTGTATTTTGAAAGTAGCGCTGAGAGCCTTTGCTAATAGACTGGATATGGGGTGTGAGAGGATGAAAACTCCAGGATGACTGTCGGGATTTTGACCTGGGTGATTAAGTAGATGGAATGTCCATTTGCTAGATGGGAGGAGCAGACGCGGGAGACGAGGGGAGAGCAGGAGCTCCATTTCAGACATACTAAGTCAGAAGTACTTGCTTACCAGACAGCGGAGCAGAGAGCTTGAAAAAGGCAGGTGAAGGCTGGGCGTGGTGGTGTGTGCTTGTCATCCCAGTACTTGGGAGGCTGAGACCGGAGGATCCGGGTTCGGGGCCAGCCTCAGCTACTTAGTGAGGCCCTCTGCAACTTAGTGAGACCCTGTTTCAAAATAAAGAACAACAACAAAAAATAGGGCTGGGGGTATATCCCGGAGGTAGAATGCCCCTGGGTTCAATCCCCAGTTCTGCAATAATAATAATAATAATAATAATAAAAAGGCAGGTGAATAAACAGGTTCAGTGGAGCGGTCTGGGCTAGGGAGATAAATTTGGAGGTTGTCAGTGGCCAAGACCCCGTGAATTTCAGAGCCTGGTGAGAACTTAGAAATGAATTTTGCAAATAGGGAAACTGGGGCTCAGAGAGATGGTGACATGCCCAAGGTCACACAAGCAGCCCAAGTCCCTGACTGCTCAGGTCCAGCAGTGCTCATGCCACTCTCAAAGGAAATGCTGGCCCATGACGACATGGTCCTGTCTGCCTTTGCCCCAACTGAGCTGTAGGTTTCTGCACGGAAAAGTCCAGAAAGGGTCAGCTAGAGCTGACGCTAGAGGAGGACGTGAGGGCCATGTCTGGAGGACTCCGGGGGAGGAGGTCGCCCGGGCAAGGCGTGGGAAGGAAGTGACCCGGGTCCACGTGCCTTTGAGACGCCCCCTCTGCTGCACTGGGGAGAATGGCTGGGGACAGCTCCAGGCAAGGAGCAGCCACGGCCCACCGCAGGGCTCCTCCATCGCCAGATTCTCCAGCAGCTCTAGAGGGACAGGTCTGACATGAGCATCCCCGCCACACAGATGGGAATGCCGAGGCCCAGAGAGAAGGGATGTGCCCATGGTCACCTGGCACGGTCAGTGGCAGACATGGTCGCTGGGCTTGGCTCCCAGATGGCGGAGTGACCAGGGCCCTTGTTTCACAGATGAGAAAACCCAGCCCAAGAGAAGGACGAGAGGTCACCCAAGATTGCGCAGAGCAGGAGCAGCGCTGTCCCTGTTCAGGTGCTCTGGCCTGAATCCCAGTCCCATTGCACCCCCCTCCCAGCCCGCTGGCTCCCACGTCGCACTCAGGACAAAGGGAGGCAGGGTGACTCAACGTGGACAAGCTGGGGAATCCAGGAGGAGGAGGGAAGCGGCAGAAATTAAATTAGTTTATTTTATTCGAGCAACTTTTTGAAGGAGAAGCGAACCCGACACGGGGGTGTTTGCTGAGACTCCAGGCAGCTTTGAAAATCAGTCACAATTACTGAGCCTCCTGATCCGGGCTGAGGAGGGCGGGGCGGACAAGCGCGGCGGGGCTGGGTGGTTTCGGAGATCAGAGGGAGCAGGGACGCAGCTTGGGACATGAAAGGCAGCAGTGCTCGCAAATTAAACCACTCAGAGCTTAAAAGGGAAGGGAAGTGTGCCGGGGGCCGATGAGCCACGCTTCTGAGGAGGGCGCGCCAGCCACGCTGGGCCTGCGGCAGCCACGCAGGTTCTGAGCTGGCAGATGGAAAGCCAGCCGCCCGCCCGCATGACCTTGGGCAAGTCCCTGTCCTCCTCTGGGCCCCGAGTGCCCTTCTGAGCATGGGAGGGGTTTGTTCACGCCACAGATATTTATTGAGTGCCTACTATGTGCCAGGGACTGTCCAGGCATTGGGGATTCTTAGGAGGCCTACGTACTAGAGCAGGGAAGAGATTGGAAAGAAACAAGCCAATATGTAATATCTCGGGGTGAGAGTACTATGTAGAATAAGGGGGTTGGCGGTGATTTGCGGGGGTGTTCTTTTAGGTA
>PVJS01049585.1:0-14621 GCA_004027185.1 Glis glis | reverse complement strand
GTGTGAGCTTGCCTATTTCTGCCTAATCATGTACATTATCCACCAAAAATTAGGTCATCATAGTTGAGGTATGTGTCTGCTATTTGCAAAGAAGTTGGTCGTATTTTTTTAAAAAGTATTTCACAAGAATGGTTGTAAACAAATCTACTTATCCAGTTATAACCTTTGAATAAAAAACTCCTTTTATTGTCTCTTTTCAAAAAAAAAAAAAAGAAGACACCTTTTTAATACAAGTGAATTATACCCCAAAGAAAGAACTACCTAACATATGCTCTGTTGTTCAAACATGGAATGAAAAACTACTATTTACTGAGCATGATTTTAGGAACTGAGGATATCAGAGGTCCAGCTTCACTGACCCTTGTGGATGCTCAGAAATGAATAGGATTCACTTCAGGCCTTCAGGAGCTCTCAAGCTAATATAAAACATACAATTTATAGTATATAATATGGGGGGAAAGACCTGTACCTCTGTAGAGATATCAGTCTCCCTAGAAGATTGAAAGCATTTGATTTGTGAGTGGGCATGGAGAGCATGTACCATGAAGATCCAGAGTTATGTCTACAGGGAAGAGCCACATATTACATCCAAGTTTCTCTTTCTTGCCCATAAGTCATACTGTCCTGGATTTGACTATTGATTCTCATTCTTTTACTTGGTCCATTCAAATCTGATGTCAGCTATGTTTTTGTTTTGTTTTGTTTTTTCAAGATTAACTCAAGATTATTCTTTCTCTTATCTTACTTCTAAGACTTCTAGGCTTTGTTCTAACCTATCTTCCTACTTGGTCTGCTTGCCTATCCTCCTGCAAATTCACAGCTACCCCTCAGAGCCCTCATCTTGTCACATGGAGAAACTAACACATATTGTAAGACTTGAGTCTGGAATTGGAATGTTATAAAATCATCTTGGTTGCACATGGAATTTGCTCTATCACATGTATCTGCGAGAACCCAGCTCTTGTGAATTCTAGCTTCACTGATCCCTTGTGGATGCTCATAAAAATCACATTTCTCAATCTGAAAGGGAACTGACATGTTCCTATTCCAACTATCTCTCATTTTTCAGGTCACAATATTAAGCCCTGCAGTAATTAAATGACTCAACCAACATCACAGAACTGGTTAGTAGCTAAGCCAAAGTTAGAACGTGGGTTTCCTGTGAAAGAGGGTAGGAGATGGCTCTGTGTCACTCTACCTGTGTCTAGAGAGTCCTTTATGCAGACTTTACTCCACTTCCTGTGGGAATCATCCACACCTGGTGCAGCCTAATTCTCCAGTCTCCTCAGAGCCTAAAATAGTCCAGTTGCCAGACAACTGTTTATCTGCTCGGAGCCCCATGGAATGAGGAGTGGGATGAACGTGTGTCTTGGAACACCAGAATAGATTCCAGTGAGTAAACCTCACTTCCCCTGGGTTTTGAAGGCCCCAGGAACAATCAGTAACTTGGCTTAGTTTTCAATACCAGACAAATAGCCAGAGAAAAGGAGACTACTACAGAATGAGAAACAAGGATAAAAAACAAACAGGAATAGAAAAACATGTCCAAAAAGAAAATGCAGAAACCAATATATTCTGCTATCATAGTACAGGTATTGGTAGCATTTGAAACAGATCTGCTTCAGCTACATGGCTATAAATAGAAATCTTATAAGTGAAAATTATATTAAAATATTTGCGTGTGAGGCAATGTAATCTAATGACTAAAAACACAAACTCTGGAGCTTGACAGTTGCTCATGCCTGAACATAGTCTCTTACTGGTTGTGTAACTCTAGGTAAACTATATAACTTCTTAGAGTTTGCTTTTCTCAGAGGAAGGTAGGAAGGTGGAGGGAGGGAGGGAGGGAGGGAGGGAGGGAGGAAGGGAGGAAGGAAGGAAGGAAGGAAGGAAGGAAGGAAGGAAGGAAGGAAGGAAAAATTTAGCCCTTTTCGGACAGTTAGGAGAACTTAAAAAGGAGGACTTAATTTGGTGCTTAACAAAAGGCAATTGAACAAAATCCTGCCTGACTCCTAATACCTTAGGGTTTTCTACCACCTAGAAATGAAGCATGTAAGAGATCAAAACTGACATCCTAGTGATACTTCCAGAATGGTGGACTGGGAAGCTCAGTAGACCTCCCAACAAAATAGTGGGGAAAAATTTTTTTAATGTCATTTAAAGTCTCTCAAAATTATCCTAAGGGCATACAGCAAATGGAGAGACTGTCATTCAAGAAATTTGCTACAGTAAGAACAATGAGAGTCTGTGGCATTTGGGCCATGACCTGCTTCCTCTCCTATTCTCAGCTTCATATTATGGAAATTCTATTATAGGCTCTCATTCCAGGCAAGTGTAGCCAAGATGGGGCTCCTTCCCCTCCTACCCCCCACACCAGTTCTTAGTCTAGGGCTATGGTTTTCCCCTGGGAAGGGCAGGCTACCACTGTTTCTCATCCCCTCAACCCCATTCCCATGTTGCAGAAGTTCTGTTCTAGGCAAGCATGACCAAGAGAACTAATGCTCCATTCCTCTACCCAGCTCCTCATCGGGAGGAGCTGCCTACAAGTGTAGGCAGTGAGAATACTAGGACCCTGAATGCCTCATCTCAGTTCTCTCTTAGGTAGTCATCCTGCACTGGGAGCTGCAAGCTATTGCCCTCCTCCACTAGCACCTGGGATAAATGAGTTGTTGCCACTGCACCTAGTTCTTGTGGGGATGAAGAGCTGTCATGAAGATGAAGAGCTGCATAGTTGTTACTGAGGCTAGTGACTTTATTTGAAGCAGATCATGAAGACTTCCACACCTGAAGGTGTTGTTGAAAATGATGCCAAGCTTGGAGGAAAACAATCAGGGGGCTGATATCTTCATGATGCTCCTAGCAACAAGCAAAATGGCAGAGCAGCCAGAATGTTAACAGAAAGAAGCCGGGAAAGAAGCAACCAAGAAGTGTCCTCATGGGATCCCAGTAACCCCTGGGAGTTGGGAAGGCTATACACGTACTAGGAGCCTACTCAGGAGCAATCAAAACAAGAAAAGGGTCTGATGTGAAGATATTTCCCAAGCCACACACAGATCCATCAACCAAGGGCAGAGGCCTCACTGGCTCAAGGGGCTTAAGTATAACCTCTAACCAAACACTGGCTGAAAAACAAGCTATTTTTATGGGAAAATACTATTAATCCAAGCTTAAAAATAAAGTCACATGTTTCCTAGCAGTCTGGAAGACTTTGTGCATACCCAAGGTTGTACCCTCTCAGCAGTGATTAGAAAGGGAACTTTCAGGGCACCCAGCTCTGGCTGAAGTTGGAGCAGAAACATAAACTCACTCAGTTGTAATAACAGAATTTAAGTCACGCAAACATCCAACAGCAATAGTAAAAATAAAACGGGCTGAGGAGACCTAAGCACAACCTTTGACCAATAGATGGCTTATGCAAACCCAAGATAACTCCTAAGGAACATGCTAAAAGAAAAAAAATGAGGGAAAATAAAAACAATCTGAACAAGGACATCAGAAACTGCACATTGTGGGAAAAACAGACTTCATAAAGTTAGTACAACAAATCATTAAACAAATGAACAACTAAGCTAAAAACAAAAACAAAACAGTATCATCCTCCAATGACTCTGTAGTGTGGGAAAGTATCACTGTACAGTTTCTACAATATATTAATTAAAATATTTATTTCTCAAATTTATAAGCCATGAAAGGAAACAAGAAAGTGTGACCCATATACAGGAAAAAAAGTAAATATTAAAAGCTTCCCTTGAGGGGGCCCAGAAACAGGACATAGCAGACAAAGACTTCAAACAGCTATTATAAGCATGCTCCAGGAAGTAAAGGTAATACTGAAAGTCATACTTAAAGAATTAAAGGAAATCATGGTAATTATGTCTTATCAAATAGAGACTATCAATAAAGAAATAAAAGTAAGTGGGATGGCATTAAATTAAAAAGTTTCTGTGCAGCAAAGTAAACCATAAAGAGTCTAAAGAGAGAACCTACAGACTGGGAGAAAAGCTTTGCCAGCTACGAGTCTGACAGAGGACTAATATCTAGAATATACAAAGAATTTTTAAAGCTTAACACTAAAAAACAAGTAACCTGTTAGATATAGAATGGCCCCCTGAAGAGCTCAAAAATTGGTGTTTAGAGTTGATGTAATTGAGTCATGAGGGTTGTAATCCCAGCAGTGGATAAATCCATTGTCTGGGTGGTGGCCTAGTTCAGTAGGGTGTGGCTGGAGAAGGTGGATCTCTGGGGCTATGGCCTTAGGGATTCTATATGGTTCCTCCTCCCCTCATTCTCTTTCTTGCTTCTGGCCTCCATGGTGTGAGAAACACAGTCCATTCTCTCTCTGTCTGTCTCTGTATCTGTCTCTGTCTCTGTCTTCCTCTCTCTCTGCTTCCCATCGCCATGCCCTGAGATCCAGACACCAGCCTCACATGGACTGAACTCCAAAACCGTGAGCAAGTAAATCTTCCTTCTTCTAAGGTATGTGGTCAAGTCTTTTAGATTATAGCCATGAATATAGCTGATGAATACAGAAAATGGTACCAGGAAAGTGGAGTCAGGGCTCTATCTAAGTCTGACCATGTGGATTGTGAATCTTTGGAACTATTATGTGAGAGGAAATTGGAAGGGCCAGAAAGTGGCTAGAAAGGTGGATGGTAGAGACTGTGCTCAGGAGATTTTGGAGGACAAATCATAGGAAAATGGAGGAGAGGCCTTGTGTGTTACACTTTGGCAAAAAACTTATCCACACTTTGCCTGTGTCCTGAAACTTTGTGTGAGGCCAAATTTAAAGACAATGGGCTTATTAATAAACTAGCAAAGGAAATATCAAAACAGCAAAATATCCAAACTGCATTATGGATATTGATGTCCACTTTCAGCGAATTGTACACCAAATTTCAGGATTGGAAAGTAAAGCAGAGAGACTATAGATCTGCAGATTGGCCAGAAAGGCAGGTGTAAAACTGGGACCAGATAGATGATGTCGTGGAAGGAAGGAAGATGGCTGAAAGGAAGGAGAAAGTGGTAGCCATGACGGAGCAGGTCAACAATGGTTATAATGGAGGCAGCAGATGGAGTTGGGGCCAGGGGCAGCCCAGATGGACTTGGGGCTGGCTGTGATTGAAAAGGCCCCAGCGGCAATGATTCAATGATTAAGGAGGGTGTGTCGACCTTTTCTGTTGGCGGCCCATCTCAGTACTAATGTAATGCTGGCTTTGCTGAAAAAGGGGGGCCATGGAGACTTCCCCCCAGATTTCAAAGGAAGGCCTGGAAGCCAGGCAACATGTGGCAGGGTCAGAATCCCTGCAAGAAGGCCCAAATGGAACAATTTGTGAAGCTGTGAGGGTGAAGCCAAGGTTGCAAGAAAAATGCAACCTAGAAATGCCAGAAACGTGGAACAACCATGAGGAAAGGCTGCCAGCTTCGAGCCATGGAGCCAGGCTGCATGGCTCACTGCAACACTGCCCACTGCAATCATCTGGGCCGCAGGGGTGGGGCTGCCAAGGCCCCTTGGAGATCACTTCTAAACGCCATGTGCCCCAATTGCCAGAATTGGAGCCTCAGGATTAAATCCTTGCTCTGCTGCATTTTGTTAATGTTTTGGTTCCATTCCTTCTTTTTTTATATATTTTTTTATTGGTGCATTGTATTCATAAATCTTGATGGGTTTCAGGGTGATAGAAGTATATATGCACACATAGGTCAATTAGCCCTCCCCCAATCCCCACCCCCATTCCCTCCTTCTCCTGCTCAGCATAGTAGTTGACTTTGATATATTTTCATATGTACATCCTGTGCATTAGGGTATTTCCCTCTTCCCCCTCTCATCTCCCTCAATTAGGTCGCCTTCTTTACTCATCTGTGAGTTTCTCCATCTTTGTCTGGAGTCCCTCCTACGCTCTATTCTCCCTAGCTTCTGCAAATTAGGGGGAGCATCTGACCTTTCACGTTTTGTGATTCTTCATATGGCCTTATTCCTCCCTTTGGGAATGCAAATGTTTGCTCTTTGCTATGATATATTGGATGCATATAACTTGCTTTTTATTTTGATCTTCATTTTCTTTTACAGGGGCTCACGAGTTCACTGAGTTTCAGAGGAGACTTTGGACTTCGGGATTTTTCAGTGATGCTGGAACTATTAAGACTTTGGGAAGTCTTAGAGAGGACTAAATGCAGTTTGCATTCTGAGCTGGGTATGAGCTCTTCACGGGCCAAGGGCAGAATGTTATCGTTAGATATAGAATCACCCATTGAAGAGCTCATAGATTGGTGTTTGGAGTTGATGTAATTGAGTCATGAGGGTTATAATCCCAGCAGTGGATAAATCCATGTCTGGGTGGTGGCCTAGTTCAGTAGGGTGTGGCTGGAGAAGGTGGATCCCTGGGGCTACGGCCTTAGGGATTCTATATGGTTCCTCCTCCCCTTGCTCTCTTTCTTGCTTCTGGCCTCCATGATGTGAGGAGCACAGCCCATCTCTCTGTGCCTCTGCTTCCTGCTGCCATGCCCTGAGATCCAGACATAGGCCTCACATGGACTGAATCCCCAAACCATGAGCAAATAAATCTTCCTTGCTCTAAGTTACGTAGTCTAGTCTTTTAGATTATAGCTGTGAGAATGCTGACAAATACATAACCCAATCAAAAAATGAGTAACTGAACTGAATAGATACTTCTCAAAAGAAGAAATACCAATGACTGATAAATATATTTTAAAATGTTCAATATCATTAGCAATCAGGGAAATGCAAGTCAAAACCAGTAATTCCATCAAACTATGGTTAGAATGGCAATCATCAAGAATACAAACAATAATAAATGTTGGGGATGCTGTGGGGAAATAAGTACAGCCACTATGGGGATCAGTCTAACTGTTCCTCAAAAGACTGGAAAGGGATCACCATATGACCCAGCTATACTACTCTTAGGGATCTTTACAAATGAATTCAAGTCAGAGTATTATAGTAATACATGCATATCCATGTTTATAGCAGCACAATTCACAATATCCAAACTATGGACCCAGCCTAGGTGTCCATCAACAGATGAAGTGATTATGGAACAATAGTATATATACACAATGGATGTTTGTACAGCCATAAAGAAGAACAAAAATATGTAATTTGCAGGAAAATGGATGGAACTAGAGTAGACATACAAATGGCCAATAAGAACATGGAAGGATGCTCAATAGCATTTTTTCATTAAGGAAAGGCAAATCAAAACCACAATGAGATACCACTTCATACCCAGCAGGATAGCTATACCCAAAAAGATAGAGTAAAGCAAGTGTTGGCAGCTATAGGGAAAAGTGACAATATACTGTTAGTGAGAACATAAAATGGTGTTGCCTTTTCAGAGAACAGTTTGACAGTATCTCAAAAAATTAAATATAGCCCCACCAAATGACCAAGCAATTCTACTCCTTGGTATATACCCCCAAAAATGAAAACATTCCCATACAAAAACTTGTGCATAAATGTTTATAGCAGCATTAATCATAATAACCAAAAAAATTGAAGACAACCTAAATGTCCATCAACTGATGAAAAGATAAAGTGTGGTACATCCATAAAATGAAATAATATTCAGAAATAAAAAGGAATGAAACACTGATACATGCCACAACATAGATGAACCTGGAAAACACTGTGTTACATGAAAGAATCCAGTCATGAAAGACCACAGAATAGATTATTACATTCATATGAAATGTCCATAAATGGCAAATCCATAAAGACAGACAGCAGATTAGTGGTTGTCTAGAGCTTAAGAATTCTAGACAGGGAGGGATAAAGAGTAGCTCCTAATGGGAATAGGGTTTTTTGGGGGGGTGATGAAAATGTTCTACAATTACATTGTGTTCTATAATCTAAATGTTACTGATTAAGTTGAACAACTCTGTGAATACACTGAAAACCACTGAATTGTACATCTTAAATGGATGAATATTATAGTACATGAATTATATCTCAATAAGGTTTTTAAAAACTGACAATATACTTCTTTATTTCTCTTGTCATAAGTGAAAGTCAAAAAAACAGAAACTAATTCCTCTGACACAGGAAATTAGTCCATGAATACATTCAAGACTGGCCTGAAAACTCAGTGCTGACTGGATATATATTCCTCATCCAGGAATTTATTATTGTCTGATAATGCTGAACCTGGGTGCTGATAAATAAAGGCTGAACTTGACCCTTGAGAATTCCTTATATTAGAGGCCTCAGGTGCTATAAAAATAATAAACTCAAATCAATTCAGTATACAAGCTTCTGCTCCCTATTTCAATAATTCTAAGGAATTCTGCACATTATGGCCATTTGGAAGATGTATCCTATTCATATATATCTTCATATCTTAATTCTCTACAGAATGTCACTAATTTTATACTAGATCATTATTAAGTAATAGGAATGATAAGTATCATGGGCTAGCTATAGATTCTCCATTTAAAAAGTGAGCCTACACAATCTACTTTCTTTCAGAAAAGAAATGAAAGTGAGGAAGAGGAGAAAGAATGTAAGAATAGAGACACATTAAGCCAGTAGAATAGGAAATGACATTTTCCTTTCTATTATCCAAATTACAATATGAATCATGCATATTGTACTCAATTATGCCAAATGACATTAGTTGTATAAAGTACACAGCAAATTGAAAAGACAAATAATACCTTCTGGGGGAGTCCCAATGCTGCTGCCAAGACCCAAAATAGTCATCTTATGAATTCTTGGTGCCAGCATCACAGCAGATTCTTCTCCCCTCTCCCAGTGGGGTATTTTGACTGGTTCCAGGTGGACATTCTCCAGCCCATTTTGCTGCAGGTTTTGGTACATGATTTGGATGGCTTTTTCTAGGTTCTTGGAGCCACTCAGTCTGGGTCCAACCGTATCAACCAGAAGTGCCAGTCGTTCATAAGACCGGTTCTGGGCTTTACCATAAACAGCAAGGTCAATAATTGCTTTAGCAACATCTTCATAGCTGGCTATTTCTTCTTTGATGTCTTCAAAAGTTCTCTGAGAGATGCCATTCTTGAATACAGCTTTCCCAGAGCCCAAGGATAAAAGGTGAAGAACACCAACAAATATGAAGATAAGGAACTTCATTTCTTTCCCCATTGGTTTTCTTCCTAAAATGATCTATGTGAGTAAGAGACATTGTGTTTTAGGGGAAAGGAATCTCACAGCCAATAGCCCATAAAACCCAGGGACTGCTCTTCAAGCAGCGCTGCCTTTCCCTCTGGTTCCCAAGCATTGCCCAGCCTCCCCCATCAGACCGGGCACCACAACCCCCAGGAACGGACAAGTAAAGAGGCAGTGACTGGCCTTGTTCAAAATGCCTCCTAACATTAAATTAAATTAATTTTGAGCCTGGTGTGGTGGCACACATTTGTAATCCCAGTGTTTGGGAGGCTGAGACAGGATGATCACAGGTTCGTGGCCAGCCTCAGCTACTTAGTGAGGCCCTCTGTAACTTAGTGAAACCCTGTTTCCAAATAAAAAATAAAATAAGCCGGGATTGGTGGCACATGCTTGTAATCCCAGTACTTTGGGAGGTGGAGACCGGAGGATCCGGGTTCGCGGCCAGCCTCAGCTCTCTCTCTCTCTCTCCTCTCTCTCTCTCTCTCTCTCTCTCTCTCTCTCTCTCCCCTTAGTGAGGCCCTCCACAACTTCGTGAGACCCGGTTTCAAAAAATAAAGTATAAAAAATAGGGCCGGGGGCGTAGCGCGGAGGTAGAACGCCCCTGTGCTCAATCCCCGGTACCACAAAAAAAAAGTAAAATAAAAAATAAAATAAAATAGGTATGAGGGTACAGCTCAGAGGTAGAAGGCCCCTGGGTTCCATCCCCAGTACTACAAAAAATTAATTAATTAATTAACTAATTAATTAATTAATTTTGACACTAGAAAATGATACATTTAGCCGGGCCTGGTGGTATTCACCTGTAATCCCAGTACTTGGAAGGTTGAGACAGGAAGATTGCAGGTTCAAGGACAGCTTCAGCAAGTAGTAAGACTCTCATCAACCTAGCGAGACCCTGTTTCAAAATAAAAATAAAATAGGGCTGGGGGTGTAGCTCAGGGGTAGAATGCCCCTGGTTCAGAGGTCATGTTATGACACAACAAGAAGGCCCCAACCAGATGTGGTCCCTCGATCTTGGACTTCCCAATCTCCAAAAAAGTGAGCAAATAAATTTCTGTTCATTATTAATTACCTAGTCTGTGGTATTCTGCTACGGCAGCACAAACACCTATCAAATCTAACAATTAAGAAATGGTGCTTCTCTTTGTATGTCTTTTTATTTTATTTTTCTAATTTACTGTTATTATATTTTACAAAAGTATTAGTCTATAACAAACTAAAAATTTTTAAAAAACTGGTCCTACACCAGAGATAATTTCAGAAACACAGTCATAAACTACTACATTATAAGGATAAATTTCAAATTCAGCTGGCATACAAGCAAGACCTTTCAAAAAATGCCAACAACTACTTCAATCTCATCTTTCCTCCTCCCCTTCTGGAGCACACTCATGTTTTTATGCTTATTCATTCTCTCTCTCTCTCTCTCTCATACACACACACACACACACACACTTCTAAGTTTCTAGATATCGAGTACTTGAAATGTTATTAGTTAGTGCAAACTGAGATATTTTTATTTTTCTAAATGTAAAACATACACCAAATTTCATTTTAAAGACTTGCCATGGAAACAATGCAAATATTTTAGATATATTGGGTTAAGTGAAATATATTATTATTAATTTCACTTTATCTTAATATGGCTACTAAAATATTTTTAGTTACATGTTTATATTGGACAATAATGCTATAGCTGCATTGAACTTCACTGTTCTTCAAATTCCCAGGTCCTTTCTTAACTCAAGGTCTCTACATATGCTCATTTTCTTTCATTGGAAGGCCCTTCTCCTCAACCTACTACCATTCTCCTAGAAAATCCCTATATTCATTCTTTAATGAATATGCTTTAAAAATCACCTCTTCTGTGCAGCCCTACCAAACAACACTCCAGAGTTATCTGCACCATCTTCTCTGCTTCTACCATAACTAATATATCAACTATTTATTTGTTTACAAATCTGTCTCACATACCCTTTAAGTCAAGTTGGGTAAATTATTCACCATTTCACCTTTTATTGCTAGACCCAAGGCACTCGATACATTTATTATTTAAGGACTAAATGAGCATTTAATCTCTCTAGATCTTAGCTTCCTTAGGCTATTAGAGTACTGGTCTTGCCTCTTTCACAAAGAAGCTATAGGAATAAAAACCTACTATCACACTTAAAATATTTTGAAAAATTATGCAAACTACACATTACTGCTATTTTCCTTTTTTTTACAACTATTCACATGCATAAGTTCTTGGTTTCTATAATCACCATACTGATGCTTGTTTTTAAAAACTAAATTTTGTTAAGCAATCAAAATATTTCACTAGACTACAATTTATATTCAAATATTTTTCCAATGTGTCATTGGTGCACGAGAGAGAGAGAGAGAGAGAGAGAGAAAAGAAAAATCCATAAGCCATTTTATGAACCACGAACACTAACCACAAGTATCTATTTCTCATTAAAAATTCTCTAAGCATTCCGCAAACGTTAATTAACAATTTCACAATACCTTTCTAGTGATGGATTAGAATTTTATAATGACAACATTGTGGAGTTAAAGGAGAGCTTAGGGATTCCTAGTCTATACCCTTGTTTTATAGAAAGTTAATCAAGGCCTATATTGTGATTCCCAGGCAGCAAATAAACCAGCAACTACAATCAACCAGGTAGCTGGGCCGACTGGCACAGATGTCCTGGAGGATTACAAATTGTTTTTTATAAGAAACTGTATGCATTTACATCTAATAGAAACTCAATGAAGGATACGAAAATACAGTCTGAGGAGCAAGTAACTATAATAAAATGCATGTGTTCAACCAGACTCATACACAGAGTACCCTGGGAACACAGAGAAGAACAAATAGTCTCCTGTAAAGCTTTAGAGACAACAAGACATCTGAAGAAAGCATCTTCAAGGAATGGGTGCTCAGTGGGTAGAGAAGAGGGAATGGATTCCCTCCCACTGGGACCACCACAGTCCTTACACCACAGTCTAGTTGAAAGATAGCCCAGAATACAACAGTGCCTAAGTCTATGGTTTTTACTTCCTTTGCTTTTGTACTTATAACATGCCATTTTGGTAATAATCCTTAATGCCACCTAATATTAATTCAAATTAATTTTGACACTAAAAAATGATACATTTAGCCAGGCCTGGTGGCACACACCTGTAATCCCAGTACTTGGGAGGCTGAGACAGGAGGATCGCAGTTTCGAGGACAGCCTCACTACTCAGCGAGTAGTGAGACTCTCATCAACCTAGCGAGACCCTGTTTCAAAATAAAAATAAAATAGGGCTAGGGTTGTAGCTCGGAGGTAGAATGTCCCTGGGTTCAATCCCCAGTACCACAAAAAAAAAAAAATGATATATTTACTTTAAAACAAACAAATACCTGTGAGTGTTGTTCTGAATGCCTTAAGTAATCTGAATCTTCAAATACTAAAAATGCAAAAAATGTTCATTTTTCAAAGTAGTCTAATTTAAAAGATAAAGGTTTATTATGTTTTAACAGATCAGTTTTCCCCTGAGTATAACATAGCACTTAGAAGACCAACTATATTGAACATGCAAAACAATGAGCCAAACTAAGATACTTTTTATCAATAAATAGTGAAAATTAATAATTATTACTAAAAGTCCATATTTGGGGCATTAGCAAAAATTGGAACAAGATATTGATATATCACAATCCACTTAAGAAAAATGAGATAAAAATATATGTAATTTTAAAACACTAGAATTATAACCTAATATATAATTTTTACAAGAAAGAGATTTATCATAAAAATTAAAATAATGAAATTTATAGGCAGAATAGGTTGAGTAAAGACCAACAATCAAGGGCAACTTGAGGAAATTCTCTCCTAAGATAAAGATTTAGGATCACCACACATCAGAAAATGCATCCTAGACCTGGAGTCAATGACAATGACAAGGATGGCCAAGGGCATCCGTTTGTTGGCATGAAATGACTAAAAATACTAGCCTCCTTCTTGTGAAAACACTAGGCCATCAGTAGAAATATTTTAGTGTATAAAATTAAGAAGGGTTTAGATAAGATGAATACAGATTTACTCACCAAATCTATTAATATTAGTACTGTACCAGAGGACAGCCCTAGACTCAGGGCTATTTTAGGAAAAATTTTAAAAGTGCACAATACACAGTGAATTATATATGTAATATACATGTAATTTGTTTACCCAAGAAAAAAGAAGATTGGATAAAATCATGAATGACACAGTAATTAGAAGCCCTCTCTATGTACCATGTAGCATTGGTACCATACTGACCCAACTAAAGTTCACTATGGGGTCACCAGGAGGGCTTGCTGATCTGGAAGACTGTTGGTCTGACCTATCTCAGAAATACAACGTCCCTGTACAGTCATATCAGTTGGATAAAAAAAAAAATTTTTTTGCGGTATCGGGGATTGAACCCAGGGACGTTCTACCTCTGCGCTACACCCCGGCCCTATTTTTTTATACTTTATTTTGAAACCGGGTCTCACGAAGTTGCGGAGGGCCTCACTAAGTAGAGAAAGAGAGATAGAGATAGAGATAGAGATAGAGAGAGAGAGAGAGAGAGAGACAGGGAGAGAGAGAGAGAGAGAGAGCTGAGGCTGGCCACGAACCCGGATCCTCCGGTCTCCGCCTCCCAAAGTACTGGGATTACAAGCGTGCGCCACCACGCCCAGCAGTTGGATAAAATTAAGCAAATTAGAGTGGTATTTCTCTAGAGTCTATATAGGGAGAAAATCATTCTACAGTGATCAACAAAAAACAAATAGTATTCCTCCTCTCAAACATTTTCCTGTTTATTCAACTGTAAAAGGTATTCTGTTTTGTTTAAGGTTGCAACTCCATCTCTCCATTCATTCAGTGGAAAGATATTGAGCACCTATAAGCACTGAAGACATAAACATATAGAATAATATCCACAGCCTTATAAAGCTGCCAAACAGAATGAGGAGACCATTGTGGAAGGCCTTATAATGAGGTAGTTACAAGGCTCTGTGAGACTGAGGAGAGGAGAGGATTGGGCTTAATGCTTGAGCTGAGATTTAAAGGTAAGCAGGAGTTTACTGATGAGCACGGGGTGGGGGGGTAGGACTGGCACTGTAGGAAACGCAATAGGAAACAACTCATGCAGAGAGAGAATCTTTAGAAAATTTAGCTCTAAAAAACATGGGGAAAATAAGTGAGTGGGTGTGGAATGGGGGGAAATGAGAGAAAATGACAGCAACAGCGAGTAAGTATTCCCCAAGGTTTGCCTGAAAAGGTAGGCTGTGTGGAGCTTCAATATATAGGAAGCAAAATGGCCTGGAGTGCTGAGACAGGAGCATGATGAAGGCTCCCCCACCCCACTGCCAAGGAAGGAAGAGAGGGAGGAAGGGAAGGGAAGGGAAGGGAAGGGAAGGGAAGGGAAGGGAAGGGAAGGGAGGAAGGAAGGAAGGAAGGAAGGAAGGAAGGAAGGAAGGAAG
>PVJS01049584.1:0-14621 GCA_004027185.1 Glis glis | reverse complement strand
TTTTGAAACCGGGTCTCACAAAGTTGTGGAGGGCCTCACTAAGGAGAGAGAGAGAGAGGGAGAGAGAGAGAGGGAGAGAGAGAGAGAGGCAGAGAGACAGAGAGACAGGGAGAGAGAGCGCTGAGGCTGGCCTCGAACCCGGATCCTCCGGTCTCCGCCTCCCAAAGTACTGGGATTACAAGCGTGCGCCACCACGCCCGGCGATTGGATACAGTATTTTTAATGTGCCTTAGTTTTGACTGCAACCAGTCACAAGAGATAAGGTGTGGAATTTTCCACTTGTGGCATCATTTTGCTACTCAAAAAGTTTTGGATTTTACAGCATTTCACATTTCAGGGTTTTGGATTATGGATGCTCAACTATATATCAACTTTTAGGATTATAGGGCTGGGATGTAGCTCAGAGGTTAAGTGCTAGCCTGGCATGCCCAAGGCCTGGGGTTCAATCCCCAGTACTGAAAAAAAAAGGATTGCAATGAACAGTTAGAATGTTTATTTATAGCAACTTATGTAGCTAATCCTATACAAATCACACACTAAAGAAAATACATTAAGCCGGGCATGGTGGCACACGTTTGTAATCCCATTACTTGGGAGACTTGAGACAGGAGGATCACAGGTTCGTGGCCAGCCTTAGCAACTTGTGAGGCCCTCCGCAACTTAGTGAGCATAAAATAGGGCTGGGGGTTTAGCTCAGAGGTAGAATGCCCTTGGGTTCCATCACCAGTACCATCAAAGAAATATATATATATATATATAAACATTATCATTACTTTGAAAAATATGGGGAAAAATGAAAAGAAAACAGGCTAAACCCCGAAGGCATACTGAGATGTATGGAGAAAACTCAGAATTGTAAGAATACAAAGAAAGAAAAAAATGAAGCAGCAAAAATAAAAAATTCTGGGCAGAAAAGCTGATATTGCAAAAAATCGAATTAGTAAAAGGATGGCATAGTTCAAGAAACTGTCCTAGAATGCTAAGGGGGGAAAAAAGTGAAAATAATGAGAGTATTTTAAAAAGGAAAACTAAGAGCCGGGCATGGTGGTGCACGCTTGTAATCCCAGTACTTTGGGAGGCTGAGACCGGAGGATCCAGGTTCGCAGCCAGCCTCAGCGCTCTCTCTCTCTCTCTCTCTCACCCTGTCTCTCTCTCTCTCTACTTAGTGAGGCCCTCCGCAACTTCGTGAGACCCGGTTTCAAAATAAAGGATAAAAAATAGGGCCAGGGGTGTAGCTCGGAGGTAGAACGCCCCTGCGTTCAATCCCTAGTTCTGCAAAAAAAAAAAAAAAAAGGAAAACTAAGAACCAGCCTTTAAATACTTGAAGTTCTTGAAGAAAGCATGAAACAGAAGCAATAATCATCAGTAAACTTTATAAGAAAAAATCTTTCCTAGATTAAAAAAATCTAAGGCTTCAAACTGAAAGGCATGTATGATGAATTAACAAATTTAAACAATTTCTGCATAAGAAAAAAAATCCTAACAAGATCCAGTTAGAAAAGTAAGAAATAACTTTACTACAAAAGAATGAAGACCAAGCCAGGCGTGGTGGTGGTGCATGCCTGTAATTCCAGTACTTGGGAGGCTGAGACAAAGAATCAGAGGTTCAAGGCCAGCTTCAGGAACTTAGTGAGTCCTTTAGCAATTTAGTGAGACCCTGTTTCAAAATAAAAAATAAGCCAGATGTGGTGGTGCACACCTGTAATCTTAGTACTTAGGAGGCTAAGACAGGAGGATCACAGGTTCGATCCCAGTCTTAGCAACTCAGCGAGACCCTGTTTCCAAAAAATAAACTATGCCGGGCGTGGTGGCACATACTTGTAATCCCAGTACTTGGGAGGCTGAGACAGGAGGATCTGGGTTCGCTCATGGCCAGCCTCAGCTACTTAGTGAGGCCCTCCGCAATTTAGTGAGACCCTGTTTCAAAATAAAGAATAAAAAATAGGGCTGAGGGTGTAGCTCGGAGGTAGAATGCCCCTGGGTTCAATCCCAGATACTGCAAAAAATAAATAAATAAATTAAATAAAATAGGGCTAGGGGGTGGCTTGGAGATAGAATGCCCCTGGGTTCAATACCCAATAGCACAAAAGAAAAAAATATATAAGCCAGGCATGGTTACACATACCTGTAATCCCAGTACTTGGGAGGCTGAGACAGGAGAATCGCAGGTTTGAAGCCACCCTCAGCAATTTAGCAAGGCTCTCAGCAATTTAGTGAGATCCTGTTTCCAAATAAAACACAAAATAGGGCTGGGGGGCATATCTCAGAGGTAGAATGTCCCTGAGTTCAATCCCCAGTCCCTGAGTTAAAGCCAGGCGTGGTGGCGCACGCTTGTAATCCCAGTACTTGGGAGGCTGAGACAGGAGAATCACAGGTTTGCAACGAACCTCATCTACTTAGGCCCTCCGCAACTTAGTGAGACCCTGTTTCAAAATAAAGAATAAAAAATAGGGCTGGGGGTGTAGCTCAGAGATAAAATGCCCCTGGGTTCAATCCCCAGTAACAATAAAAAAAATTAAAATTAAAAATTAAAGAAAGGGCAGAGGATGTAGCCAAGAGATTGAATGCCCCTGGGTTTAATCTCCAGTGCCCCTCCCCCAAAAAAGAATGAGGACCAGATTTGTCTTAGACTTCACTAAAATACATCTCATATGACAAAGGAACATCATGCACAGGACATGCTTAAAACATTATAAAACATATTAGCATACTGTTCCTACTAAAGTATTTGATCTCAGCAAGATATTTTTTAGAAATTGATAACTGTTCCTAAAAATATAATATGGAAATCCAAAGGACTTAGAATAGTCAAAAGAATTTAAAGAGAACAGTTGGAGGGCCTATTATACTCATTTCTAAACTTATTAAAAAGCTAAAATAATCAAGACAGCATGGTACTGGCATAAGGACAGACACATAGATCAACAGAACAGAAGTGAGAATCCAGAAATAAACCCTTATTTTATTTTTTCTGCAGTGCCAGGGTCAAACTCAGGGCCTCACACATGCTAGGCACTCTGCCACTAAGTTACATCCCTAGCCTCCCCCCTTTTTATTTTGCAGTACTGGAGTTTAAACCTAGGGGTACTCACTCGGCCCAGCCTGTTTTAGTTTTTACATGTGTGTTACTGGGGATTGAGGTACGTTCTACCTCTAAGCTATACCTCCAGCCCTATTTTCTTTAAACTTATATATATATATACATATATATATATATATATTTTTTTTTTTTTTTGGCAGTACTGGGGATTGAACCCAGGGGCATTCTAACTCCGAGCTACACCCCGACCCTATTTTTTTTTCTGGTACTGGGGATTGAACCCAGGGACATTCTACCTCTGAGCTACACCCCCAGCCCTATTATTTTTTATTCTTTTTATTTTGAAACAGGGTCTCACTAAGTTGCGGAGAGCCTCACTAAGTAGCTGAAGCTGGCTGCGAACCTGCGATGATCCTCCAGTCTCAGCCTCCCAAGTACTGGGATTACAAGCATGCGCCACCACGCTCGGACTTTTTTTTATTCTTTATTTTGAAACAGGGTCTCACCAAATTGCGGAGGCCTCACTAAGTAGCTGAGGCTGGCCGTGAACCTGCGATCCTCCTGTTTCAGCCTCCCAAGTACTGGGATTACAAGTGTGCACCACCATGCCCAGTGTTCATTTTTTATTTTGAAACAGGGTCTCACTAAGTTACTGAGGGCCTCGCTAAATAGCTGAGGCTGGCCTTGAACCTGCAATCCTCCTGTCTCAGCCTCCCAAGTACTGGGATTACAGGCATACGCCACCATACGAGATATTTCTCTGATTTTGATGGCAGAATTGTGGTATGATAAGAAAATGTCTTTGTTTGTCCTTGAAATGCACAAGGGAATGAGATCAGGCAACACTACCTTGGCAACTTAATCTCAAAAAGTTTGGGGAAAAAGGTTCTTTGTATAATGTACTTACTTACAAATTTGAGATTAACCAGGCGTGGTGGTGCACATTTGTAATCCCAGTACTTGGATCAAGGCCAGCCTCAGCTACTTAGTGAGGTCCTTCCCAACTTAGTGAGACCCTGTTTCAAAATAAAGAATAAAAAATAGGGCTGGGAGTGTAGCTGAGAGGTAGAATGCCCCTGGGTTCAATCCCCAGTACCGCAAAAATAAAAATAAATAAATAAATAAATAAATAAATTTCAGATTACTTTAAAAAATTTTAGATGGTCATATGTTACATAAATAATTTTTGTCTGTTATACTTTGGGGAAGAAAAACAATACACACATTCCAAATCATCGCAGAAAAAATAAAACCAAAAAATTATGGTCGGAGCCAGGCATGGTGGCGCGCACTTGTAATCCCAGTACTTGGGAGGCTGAGACCGGAGGATCCGGGTATGCGGCTAGCCTCAGCTACTTAGAGTAAGGCTCTCCGCAACTTAGTGAGACCCTGTTTCAAAATAAAGAATAAAAATTAGGGCTGGGGATGTAGCTCGGAGGTAGAATGCCCCTGGGTTCAATCCCCAGTAACACACACACACAAAAAAAAATCAGAAACCAAAGTAAGAATGTATAAAATATGACAAAACAAAATCAACTAAAAATAAAGCCAATTAAAATTATAAAAACATAACACAAGGCATGAAAATCATGTAGATGGCCAGGCGTGGTGGCGCAAGCTTGTAATCCCAGTACTTGGGAGGCTGAGACCAGAGGATCCAGGTTCGTGGCCAGCCTCAGCTACTTAGTGAGGCCCTCTGCAACTTAGTGAGACCTATTTCAAAATAAAGAATAAAAAAAAAAAATAGGGCTGGGGTGTAGCTTGGAGGTAGAATGTCCCTGGGTTCCATCCCCAGTACCACACACACACAAAAAAAATTATACAGATGGTAGAATGCTCCTGGGTTCAATCCCTAGCACCACCCCACAATATATATATGTGTCTGGCAAATTGGGTACTAATCTAAGGGGGAATTCCTCTGAAGCACTCTTTTTTTTGTGTGTGTGTGTGGTACGGGGATTGAACCCAGGGTGTTCTACCTCCGCGCTATACCCCCAGCCCTATTTTTTTTTTCGGTACTGGGGATTGAACGCAGGGGCGTTCTACCTCCGCGCTATGCCCTCGGCCCTATTTTTTTATACTTTATTTTGAAACCGGGTCTCACGAAGTTGAGGAGGGCCTCACTAAGGAGAGAGAGAGAGAGCGCGCGCGAGAGAGCTGAGGCTGGCCCTGGCCCTATTTTTTATACTTTATTTTGAAACTGGGTCTCACGAAGTTGCGGAGGGCCTCACTAGGTAGAGAGAGAGAGAGAGAAACAGGGGGAGAGAGAGAGAGAGAGAGCGAGCGAGCTGAGGCTGGCGGCGAACCCAGATTCTCCGGTCTCCGCCTCCCAAAGTACTGGAATTACAAGCGTGCGCCACCACGCCCGGCGCTGAAGCACTCTTAATTATAGTTTTACTTTTCCTAATTACTAGTTATCTGTTGAACCTGATGCTACACTAGTTTCCTTTAATTTCAGATTGCCTTATTTGTGTTTGTATTTGTCCATCTTTAGGAGTTGTGTGTGTGTGGTGTTAGGGAGCAAATCCAGGGCCATGTACATGCTTAGGCAAGTGTTCTACCACTGAGTTACACCCCTGGCCCCATCTGCATAATTCTACCTCTGAACACCCCCAGCACTATTTTATTTTTTATTTGGAAACAGGGTCTTGCTAAGTTGCTGAGAGCCTTGCTAAATTGCTGAGCTGATCTGTGGTGGAGATGGTATTCAAATTCTGGCAAACTGAACCAGGTGTGGTGGCACATACCTGTAATCCCAGTACTTGGTAGGCTGAGACCAGAGGATGGCAGATTCATGCCAGCCTCAGCCACTTAGTGAGACCCTCCACAACTTAGCAAGATCCTGTTTCAAAATAAAAAACAAAAATAGGGCTGGGGGTGTAGCTCAGAGATAGATTGCCCCTGGGTTCAATCCCTAGTAAAGAAGAAGAGCAGGGCGTGGTGGCGCACGCTTGTAATCCCAGTACTTGGGAGGCTGAGACGGGAGGATCCGGGTTCACAGCCAGCCTCCAATACTTCGTAAGGCCCTCCGCAACTTAGTGAGACCCTGTTTCAAAATAAAGAATAAAAAATAGGGCTGGGGGCGTAGCTCAGAGGTAGAATGCCCCAGTACGGCAGAAAAAAAGAGGAGAAAAAGTAGCAGTAGGGCCCTTGGGAAGTGATTAGATCATGAGGGTGGAGCCCTCATGAATGGATTAGTATCCTTATAAAAGAGACCCCATATGAGAACACACTGAAAAGACAGTCGACAGTTTACAGTACTTCCATACGCAGTTAATAGTACTGGCATGTCATTTTACCCATAGAACTTTCCAAATAAGTACCCAAAACTCATCTGTTGAAGAGGAGTGGGATACCTGGTGTCTGACACTGTGCAGGCTGGTTCATGATATTATGCATGAGCCAGACCGCATATTCTTCTCTTTAGATGACCTCTTACAAAAGAGCAATGAAAGTGAAATGTATCTGGGATCCTCGAGTCAGTATGTTTTTCAAATTTAATGTATATGTGTATAAAGGCGGTATTCAGTGAATATTTGCAAAATGTACAAATCGTTCATCCATACATGTGCCGGAACTGTATTCTTCACAGCAGCAGAGCTCAGTTACATACAACTGCAAGCAGGTTACTGTAAGGTGTTTGAGGTGAAGTTTCTTCTGGTCACTTTTTCTCTTATTAAGTGCCTGCTTGACACTACCTGTTACTTTTGTTAAAGATAGTATGTTGCATTAAAAAAAACTCCATATTACCTATGGCAGGGAAGCAAAAGAGTGAGAAGGGGGCTGAGGTCCCACATTCCCTCTCAAGCTCACCCCTCAGTAACCTGAAGACCTCCCATTAGGCCCAACCTCTCACATTTTCCACCATCTCCCAAAGGTGCATAGGTTCTAGGTAAAAAAATGATGTGTTCACTTAAGTCTAATAGTGAAGCTTATTTCTGCTACAGATAACTGTTCAGGCTGTTATCAGGAACTACCATAGATTGGATAGCTTATAAACAACAGAAATCTACTGTTCACAGTCCTGGAGTCTGAGAAGGACAAGACCAAGGCACCGGCAGATTTGTTATCTGGTGAGGATATGTTTCTTGGCTCATGGACTGCATGTTTCACTGAGTCCTTGCATGGCAGAAAGAAGAGAGGGGCCTTCTGGGGTCTCTAATATGGGCACTAATTCCATTCATGGGGGCTCCACCCTCATGACCCATCACCTATCAAAGGCCCTACCACCAAATACCACCACCTTGGGGGTTAGGTTTCAATCTATAAATTTTGGGAGGACAGAACATTAAATCCATAGCAATAACTAAGAAAAATAAGGTTATAATACATAACCTGTTCTCTATGCTATTTACCCATAAAAATGTTTTTAAAATAGCAGCAAGCTGGGTGTGGTGGTGCACGTTTGTAATCCCAGTACTTTGGGAGGCGGAGACCGGAGGATCCGGGTTCACGGCCAGCCTCAGCTCTCTCTCTCTCTCTCTCTCTCTCTCTCTCTCTCCTTAGTGAGGCCCTCCGCAACTTCGTGAGACCTGGTTTCAAAATAAAGTATAAAAAATAGGGTCGGGGGTGTAGCGCGGAGGTAGAACGCCCCTGGGTTCAATCCCCAGTACCACAAATTAAATAAATAAATAAATAAATAAATAAATAAATAAATAAATAAAATAGCAGCATGGTTATCCAGAAAATATTAATTTTATCTGAAATAAAACTAATATGCAAGTATGAACAGTCCTCCAAACTGAGTAATAACACATTCATGGTTCATGAAATTGATTTGGTGGGTACAACCAACATTTTTTTTGTGGTTGTGGGGATGGAACCCAGGGGCATTCTACCTCTGAGTTATACCCCTAACACTATTTTATTCTTTTATTTTGAAATAGGATCTTACTAAGTTGCAGAGGGCCTCGCTAAATTGCTGAGGCTGGCTGTGAACCTGAGACCATCCTATCTCAGCCTCTCAAGAACTGGGATCACAAGTGTGCACCACCATGCCTGGCTCCAACATTATTTTAATGAAAAAGAAACAGAAAAATATCAGCAGGTATTATATGAGATAATGGTTAACTATTGTTTCCTGAAACAATACTCATACGTGTAAGTATGGGTGTATGTTGATTATGATATAAAAATGTATTTTGGGCTGGGTATGGTGGCACACATCTATAATTCTAGTACTTGGAAGGCTGAGTCAGGAGGATTACAGATTCAAGGCAAGCCTCAGCAACTTAGCAAGACCCTGTTTCAAAATAAAAACTAAAATAGGGCTGTGGGTGTAGCTCAGTGGCAAAATGCCCCTGGGTTAAATCTCTAGTACCACAAACACACACACAAAAAATGTATTTTGGCTGGGCACAGTGGTAGATGCCTGTTATCCCACCTACTCAGGAGGAGGAGGCAAGAGGATCCCAAGTTCAAGCCCAGCTTGGGCAACTAAGCAAGTCCTGGTCTCAAAATAAAAAAATTAAAAGGCCTGGGGAAGCGGGGCATGGTGACACAGACTTGTAATCCCAGTACTTGGGAAGCTGACACAGGAGGATCGCAGGTTCACGGCCAGCCTCAGCTACTTAGTGAGACCCTCCGCAACTTAGTGAGACCCTGTTTCAAAATAAAGAATAAACTGGGCATGGTGGCGCACACTTGTAATCCCAGTACTTGGGAGGCTGAGACTGGAGGATCCGGGTTCACGGACAGCCTCAGCTACTTAGTGAGGCCCTCTGCAACTTAGTGAGACCCTGTCTCAAAATAAGGAATAAAAAATAGGGTTGGGGGTGTAACTCGGGAGGTAGAAATGTCCCTGGGTTCAATCCCCAGTACTGCAAAAAACAAAAAAGAACAAAAAATAGGGCTGGGGGGTAGCTTGGAGGTAAAATGCCCCTGGGTTCAATCCCCAGTACTGGGAAAAAAAAAAAAAGGCCTGGGGGATATAGCTCAGTGATAGAGTGCCCCAGTGTTCAATCCCCAATACTCGAGGGTGGGGGTAGGGGGAAAGTATTCTGTACTGTAATAAGTAACCTTCAAAAAAATCTAAGAGCCAATGAGATAGAAAATGATTTTTTTTTTTTTTTTTTGCGGTACCGGGGATTGAACGCAGGGGTTTTCTACCTCCGCGCTACACCCCCGGCCCTATTTTTTATACTTTATTTTGAAACCGGGTCTCACGAAGTTGCAGAGGGCCTCACTAAGTAGAGAGAGAGAGAGAGACAGGGGGAGAGAGAGAGAGAGAGAACTGAGGCTGGCCGTGAACCCAGATCCTCTGGTCTCCGCCTCCCAAAGGACTGGGATTACAAGCATGCGCCACCACACCCGGCTAGAAAATGATTTTTTAAAAAATTCTTAAGTATGATTAAATCATCTGCTACTTAACTGATACATTCTATAACAGGTTTTGTAACAAAATACCTGCTACTTAACTGATACATTCTATAACTATAACAGGTTACTGTAACAAAATACCTCAGACAATCAACTTATTTTTGTGGTACTGGGGATTGAACCCAGGGACATTGTACCCGAGCTATATACCCCCAGCCCTTTTTTATTTATTTTTTATTTATTTATTTATTTATTTATTTATTTATTTATTGCGGTACCAGGGATTGAACCCAGGGGCATTTTACCTCAGAGCTACACCCCCGGCCCCATTTTTTATAATTTATTTTGAAACCGGGTCTCACGAAGTTGTGGAGGGCCTCACTAAGTAGCTGAGGCTGGCCGCGAACCCGGATCCTCCGGTCTCCACCCCCCCAAGTACTGGGATTACAAGCGTGTGCCACCACGCCTGGCCCTCCTCTTTTATTTTGAAACAGGGTCTCATTAGGTTGCTAAGAGTCTCACTAAGTTGGTGAGGCTGGCCTCAAACCTGTAATTCTCCTATCTACAGGTGTGTGCCACCATGCCCGCTGACAATCAACTTTGTGTGTGTGTGTGTGTGTGTGTGTTGCTGAGATTGAACCCAGGGACATTCTACCTCTGAGCTACACCCCCAGACCTGTTCTACTTCTTATTTGGAAACAAGGTCTTGCTAAGTTGCTGAGGGTCTCACTGTGCTGCTGAGGCTGGCTTTGAACCTGCAATCTTCCTGTCTAGCCTCCCAAGTACTGGGATTACAGGTGTCTGTCACCACACCTGGTTAACAATCAACTTTATTTTTTTTATTTTTTAGGCGGTACCAGGGATTGAACCCAAGGGCATTCTACCTCCAGGCTACACCCCCAGCCTTATTTTTTATTCTTTATTTTGAAACCGGGTCTCACTAAGTTAGTTGCAGAGGGCCTTACTAAGTAGCTGAGAACCCGGATCCTCCAGTCTCAGCCTCCCAAGTACTGGGATTATAAGCATGCGCCACCACGCCTGGCAACAATCAACTTTAAAAGATGAAAAATTTACTTTGGCTCAGTGTTTTGGAAGTTCCAATCCATGGTCAGCTGGTTCTGTTGCTTCTGGGCCTGGGGGCAAGGCAGTATGTCACCACTGGGAATGCATGGTGGAGCAAAAGTGCTTACCTCATGACAGCCAGGCAGCAAGAAGAAAGAAAGAGGAGAGGCCAGGGTATCAATAGCCCTTCAAGAGCCCCATCTCTTAAAGGCACCACCACCTTCAATAGCACCACAGGCTGAGGACCAAGCTTTAATACATGAGACTTGGGGGACATTCAAGATCCAAACTATAGCACTATACCTATAAATTTTCTCTCCTTTTTTACATTATCCTCACCCACAAAATAAACCTGCTCACAGTTCTGTCTACTACTTAGTTCTCTGCTGCCAATCAAAAAAGGTGCTAATTGTGCACTGGATTTTTTAAGCACCGGTTGCTCAAGCACTCTTTATTCCGCAGGCCATGGTTCTTCTCTGAGCCCCTACCCCTGCCTCTTCACTGCCAACTCAATGGAATCTTTCAGCCTAAAAACGTATTCTCCCATTCCCGTGCTTCTCCCTCTCCCTTCTGCTAGGACTTCTGCTTAAAAGACTGGATTCCCCTCTCATTCTTTCAATTCCAATTAGTTCAAGTAAAACTGACTATACTTTTAAAAAATAAATGCACTCTTCCTCCCAAAGAAAGAAAAGGACTTAAGACCCACAGAAAGGAAAAACAAGACACAAAAGAGCCTACAGCAGAATTTAAGGAATCCTGAATGGGGAGGTAGAGCACAGTCTGGTGACTTAAGGCAGTGCTTGTCTCCATCATCCTCTGGGGTGTGGTAACTGTCCACATCGCTCTCTCGCCCCTAAAATCTGCATAGTGAAATAGGCTGATTAGGCACCTTTCTGCCATTTCTGAACATTCTGATACTTCTGTAGTAAAAAACTGACATATTAATACATCCCCCACATCCCTGTTTTTCTTCTCAAAATTACAACTTGAGCATAACTACCCTAAAACTTTAAAATACGGTATTGGAGAGTCGGGCATAGTGGCACATACTTGTAGTCCTAGTACTTGGGAGGCTGAGACAGGAGGATTGCAGGTTCAAGGACAGCCTCAGCAATTTAGTGAGGCCCTCAGCAACCTAGTGAGACCCTGTTTCCAAATAAGAAAATTGGTCTGGGGATGTAGCTGGGAGGTAGAATGCCTCTGGGTTCAATTCCTAGTACCCCCCCACACAAAAATACAGTATTGGAATAATTTGTAAGACTATTTTAATCTTCCTATTTCTTTCTTTCTTTAACAGAATGGTTACTGAAAAGCACTTATTTCAATGCCAGATGAACTTGGGCTCACATCCCAGCCACAGTATCGACAAGCTTGTGACGCTGGCCAAGCTGCTTTGCTCTGTGCTTCTGCTTCCTTTTCTTTACCTATCTTTTGGGGGGTAATTCTGAGGATTAAATGAAAAGTGTGCATAGTACACACCAAAAAATTCAACTTAACTTTCTTCCCAGATCACATTCGTATCAGTAACAGTAGCAACAAGGCTCTAAAGCTATTGAAATAATTCTCGACTGGCGATGGACTGAGTGGAAGAGGACAGAAACAGGGGAAAGGGTTTAGATGACCCTCAAAGGAAGGGTTGTAGTCGGATGTGGTAGCCACGCCTGTAATCCCAGTACTTGGGAGGCGGAGACAGGAGGATCGCAGATTCTCAGCCAGCCTGAGCAAACAGTGAGACTCTCATTAGCCTAGTGAGACCCTGTCTCAAGATAAAAATAAAATAGGGCTGGGGGTGTAGCTCAGAGGTAGAATGTCCCTGGGTTCAATCCCCAGTACCGCAAAAAAAAAGGAAGGGTGTTTTTTTGGGGGGGTGACTGCAGTGAAAAATATGTTTAAACTCTTAGTAATTCTAAAGTGTCTGTCCAAATGGCTTGTGTTTATGAGTCACTAAATTGGGGAGTTATTTTAGGAAACCCCCAACTTTTGGTCACTAATGGATGGCCTCTTTTGTGAGTGTAGTATTAGGGATTGAATTCAGGGGCTCCATCTCTAGGCTACACCCTCAGCCCTTTTTGTTTTATTTTTTGAGACAGGAACTCCCTAAGTTACCCGGGTTGGCCTCAACTTGCAATCCCCTGTCTCAGCCTCCCAGGCTGGGATTATAAGTGTGCACCGCTGCACCTGGCAATGGTTGGCCTCTTATAACACATTTTTACAAACACCTCCCCAAAATGTCAGGCAACAGTATGTGAGTACAACTTCTACTGTGTGATCGCATCTGAGACTTTTCTTTTTTTTTTTTTTCTTTGTGGAACTAGGGATTGAACCCAGGGCTACCCCTGCCTCCAGCCCCATTTTTTTTTTATTTTGAAACATGGCCTCACTAAGTTGCAGAGGGCCTCACTAAGTAGCTGAGGCTAGGCGCGAACTTGTGATCCTTCTGTCTCACCTCCCAAATACTGGGATTACAGATATTCGCCACCATGCCCAGCTCAAGTTTCTTTAATGAAATATACATTGGGTTTTTAAAATTAATAACAGAAATGTATAATCACTCTTTATCTATTTTTTTTTTTTTTTTGCAGTACCGGAGGTTGAACCCGGGGCATTCTACCTCCAAGCTCCACCCTCAGCCCTATTTTTTATTCTTTATTTTGAAACAGGGTCTCACTAAGTTGCGGAGGGCCTCACTAAGTAGCTGAGACTAGCCATGAACCTAGATCCTCCTGTCTCAGTCTCCCAAGTACTGGGATTACAAGCATGCGCCACCACACCAGGCTATAATCAATTTTTAAAGTTATTTTTTAAACTTATTATATTTTATTGCCACATAATATTTGTACATATTTACAAGGCACAATGTTATGTTTTGTCTTTTTTATTTTCTGGTACTGGGGATTGAACCCAGGGGCATTCTACCTCCAAGCTACACCCCCAGCCCTATTTATTTATTCATTCATTTATTTATTTCTGGTACTGGGAAATGAACCCAGGGGCATTCTACCTCTGAGCTACACCCCCAGCCCAATTTATTTTTATTTTGAAACAGGGTCTCACTAGGTTGATGAGAGTCTCACTACTTGCTGAGGCTGTCCTTGAACCTTTGATCCTCCTATCTCAGTCTCCCAAGTACTGAGATTACAGGCATGCGCCACCACGCCCAGTTTATTTTTCATTCTGAAACAGGGTCTCACTAGGTTGCTGAAGCTGTAAACCTCCTATCTCAGCCTTCCAAGTACTGGGATTACAGCCACGTGCCACTGAGCCCAGTTTACAATGTGATGTTTGGATTCAGATATACATTGGGTTATAATCACTTCTTGTTTGTCTCTGGTGCTGTCATGCATTCCAAATGTAAGCTCTATCACTGAGCTACATCCCCAGCCCTAAAATCCTTTTTTTCTGTGTGTGTGTGGTACTGGAGATTGAACCCAGGAACATTCTACTTCTGAGCTATACATCCAAACCTATTTTATTTTTTATTTTGAAGCAGGGTCTCACTAAATTGAGGAGGGCCTCACTAAGTTGCTGAGGCTGGACACAAACCTGCAATGCTCGTCTCTACCTCCCAAATACTGGGATTAAAAGTGTGCACCATCACACCTGCCTAAAATCATTTTTAAGTTAACACAAATGGACATTTCAGTCTTTTGTTTTTTGGGGGGGGTACTGGGGACCAAACCCAGGGACATTCTACCTCTGAGTTACACCCCAAGCCCTTTTTATTTATTTATTTACCTATTTATTTTTGCGGTACCAGGGATTGAACCCAGGGGCCTTCTACCTCCGAGCTACACCCCCCTGCCCTATTTTTTATTCTTTATTTTGAAATAGGGTCTCACTAAGTTGGGGAGGACCTCACTAACTGGCTGAGGCTGGCCTTGAACCTGCGATCCTCCAGTCTCAGCCTCCCAAGTACTGGGATTACAAGCGTCCGTCACCACGCCCAGGTTATTTTTTATTTTGAAAGTCTCCTTAAATTGCTGCAGCTGACCTTGAACCTGCAATCCTACTGTCTCAGCTTCTCAAGTACTGGGATTATAGGCATGTGCCAGGACACCTGGTGACATTTAAGTCTTTATTTATTTATTTTTATTTATTTGTTTGTTTGTTTGTTGTGGTACTGGGGATTGAACCCAGGGGCATTCTACCTCCGAGCTCCACCCTCAGCCCTATTTTTCATTCTTTTTTTTTTTTTTTTTTT